>PVKB01001309.1:402500-442799 GCA_004027205.1 Ctenodactylus gundi
AACCAGCAGTTATTGAGGACAAGATGACTAATAGTAATGTAAGTGTAATTCATGGTAAAGGGAAGCTAAAAGTTTACATGGAAAGGCAAAGGTAATATGATACCTAGGCCAAATAAGAATAAAACAAATTTGGAGAAATAACATCATTCGGTTTTAAGATTATTATAAACCCACATCAGTGAAGCCAAGACAAACGAAACTTCAGTGTTAACAAAGATACAACCACAGAGATCGATGGAAGTATCCATAGAAAAACAGTGTAGAATTAATTCAACTCAAAATTACAATTACTTCAGTGACTTTCCTCTGTTGAGGCCTTCTGCCATGATGTATCTGCTTTACCAGAAACAGAAAGCCAGGAACTATATAATCATTTTCTCCTTTAAGTTGATTTTTTCAGTTTTTTTTTTCCATAGTGACAGGTGATTAGCATACCTTAGACAGGTCTGTAAAATAATACCAGAATTAGGGTCTGTCAAAACAAAACCACCAAACACACAACCAAACAAATGAAAAAAAAAAAAAAGATAAACTTATCTTTACCAAAGTGTAAAACCTTAGTCACTGAAAGGCACTTGGAAAAGAATGGGAAGATGTAAACCAGATGAAACTATTTTTAAATCGCATATCCAAGAACCTACTTTGTCCTAAATATAAAAAGAATTCTCAAAAGTCAATTATAAGAAAGTGGCTAACCTAATAACAAGGTCCCAAACACACTTTTCACTCAAGAGGATGTAAGAATGACAAATGAACACAAAAATGTTAATACCATTATCCATTAGAAGATACAAATTTCAAACTATAGTTTGAATTACCATACACTAATTAGATTGGGTAAAAGAAAATTATTGAAAAGAATGCAGAACCATCAGAAATTTTGCATATTAGTGAGAATGTAAAATTATATTTATTAAATGGTGAGTGTGGACAGGTAACTTAATGTGTCACTGGACTCAGCCACAGAGCTCACATACTTGGCCAAACATTGTTCTGTGAGTTTATTTTTGAATGTGATTAATATTTAGGTTGGTGGCCATTTGCCAAGAATAATCAAATAAGATAGATAGCCCAACAAAATATGTATGAACCTCTCAATTATTTAAAGAACTGAAAGGAACATAGACTAATTTCTACAGAAGCAAAAGGCTTTGCATGAAACAGTTGTGTTTTCCATTTTACCATCCAGTCAGCTGGACTTCTTTGGATTTACTGATACTCCATAGTCATGTACGCAACTCCTCCTAATAAATTCCTATCCCTCTTTCTCTTCCTTGTCTTTTCTCCTTATCCTCCCATTCCTCTCCTTTTCCTGTCTTTTTACACACTGGTCCTGAATGAATTGCAAGATGCATTATTATATAAAAAGACAAAAGCAATGGCACGCAAAATATCCTACCAAGATGCTCCATTTCTGAGTATAAACAGGAAAATCTTTTATGTATTTGTATATGCATAAAGTTATTTAAGGATGCATACACAAATTAGTACCAGTGACTTTGAATGATGCTGAGTGGAGATTTGAAGATCAGCGACATAGTGAAAGGGAGTATCTTAATATGTTTTTCTCACCTTATAAAAACATATGAGCCATATGAATGATTTGCTTATTGGAAGTTAAATGCAAAGAAATGAGTAGTAAGTTTGGGGAAGTTTCCCTGAACGAGCTGTGTGGTTTAGCCATTCATTTACCCAAACTTCACACATTTTTAAGATGGGCTACATACACTCTTAGAGACCAGGGGCAACAGAATTGTCACGGGCATCACCCTATTTTTCTCAAAGTTGGAATTGGAGGCCTTAAGCTATGAGAATAAAATATCTAAGAATTATTGACATTTTCACCGAACTTTATACCCTTGCTGAGACTTTGATCCTCAACTACTGTTCCTAAGCACCAAGAGTTAATGGGAGTCCCTGCATGGCCATTAGAGAGCGTGCTGGCACACATGAATAATGCAGTAGAACAGAGGGCTGGCTGTGGGCACCTCGTTCATCCCCCAGCCAGCTCCTGACTTTCTCTGTTCTTTTTGGGTGCCACAATTCTGGTCAGGATATGCACCCAGCTTTTCCTCATTAATAGACCTGAAAGTCAATTTTAAAAGTAGGTTGGCCATTGAGATTGCTGTACATTGAAATAACATGTTTCTTCTTTGGCAGCAGCTTCATTTCAAAACTCTGGGTTTTCATGCAGCGTGTTTAGATAGTTCCCAGGGGCCATTCTCTTGGATGACCGAATATGCCAGGGGTCACAGAGACAAGCATTCATTTTAATATTTCATGGTCACTTGATGATGCTTTGATGCTGTTGCTCACAATGAGCAGGTGTTTTAGCAGGCACCGTCTGCAATCCTAATGGGCCCTTCACCTGGTTTCAGGGCTGGTTGCTAAGTGGGAGTTGGTGAAAATGGATTTTGAAACCTAAGATTTCTATCTGCCTTTAAAGCTATTCCAAAAATAATAATAATTTATTCCTTGTGCTTGCCAAAACAGTAGGCTCACAAATGAAAGGCACCGATTTATTTTTGAACAAGCACAATGGAGATGGATAGACTTATTTCCCCAACACTCTGTTAGTGGAAAAGTTATCTGCATCTATATTTAGACAGATTTCCTAGCTTCAAACCCACTACCAGTCAGCATGAATGCAGAAGCCCTCAGAGAGGACTTGGTGCAGTACGAGAGCAGAGGCTACGGAGGAGCAAACTGCTTAGTTGGAATCTAGCTCTGTTCTTATTCACATTGTAATTCACCGGCAAGTGACTTGCCTCTCAGTTCCTTCCTCAAAGGAACAACATTAGCTGTCCTTCTCAGGTAGTTGTTGATAGGTATATTAAAAATGGCTGTCGTATTTACTATCCTATCAGGGATCGTAAAGTAAGGATTCCAGCTTTTGTCAAGATCTTATGGTTTAGATCTGAAATGCCCCTCAAGTCTCACATATGCAAAGGCTTTGGGAAGGTAATGGAACCATGGAGGTGCAGCACTCATCTGCGGGCTCATTCTTGGCTGACTGTGATGCTACAACACGGGGCTGATGGGAGATGAATCACTGGGCTGTGACTTTGGAGGGTCGACTCTCGTCTCTGGGTCCTTCCTTCCATTTCTGCTTCCTGGAAGCCATGAGTTAAGCACCTTTCCTCCTTGGCTTTCTACTATGTCAATTGTGCATTGGGTCAAGGCAACCATGGACTGAGTCCATCTAAATCATGAACCAGTTTAAACTCTCCTCCAGCTTGCTGATGTTTGATATTTTGCCACAGTCATGGGAAAGTGACTAATAACACACAAAGCTTAGATCTTGGAGCAGTCACTGGAAATTGATGACACATGGCTTTTCAAGCTATGCCCTTTTCCTCTTAGTCAACTAGATGAAGACATGGCAGATTCTAGAAGGTCTATTTTATTTTACAGATAGTCATTTTTGTGATGTTAATGGGAAAATGCCATTTTTATCCAAGACTTGTTTTATAAAGAATCTTGTTTCCTTAAACTGTGACTCTATTATTGAGTCAATTTAATAGCTAGTCATGTATAGTCATTTTGTCTCAAATCCTTTTATCAGTGGTGAACAAGGTAGAAATATTCCTTGTCCTATCTTTTGAGGCAGGGTGTCACTCTGCAGTCCACACTGGGCGTGAACTAACTATGTAGCCCAGGCTGGCCTCCAACATGTAGCAATCCTCCTGCCTAAGCCTTCTGTGTTCTGGAATAATCCTTGTGTTTATGAATTCTACAGGTGTTGTAATCTGTGTTAACAAAAGTGAGGGGAAAAAATTGGCATGATATGAGATAGGATTGCTGTGAGTTCAAGACCAGCTTGGTTACTTAGTGAGTTGAGGAGGTCACAGAACAAGACTCTGTCTTAAAAAAAAAAAAAAAAAAAAAAAAAAAAAAAAAAAAAAAAAAAAAAAAAAAAAAAAAAAAAAAAAAAAAAAAAAAAAAAAAAAAAAAAAAAGGCATGTTCCTGCTGTGGTATAAAATATATACAATGATTTGTTTTTTTTTTTAAATAAGCGTAAGTTGCAGGTAGAGGACTCATTAGAGATACCAAGGTCCAACCCCCTAAAGGGTAAGTAAGATTTAACTGGAGGAATGTGGTACATAATGTAGAGATGGGAGCAGACAGAAGGGGCAGTAAGTGAGAACTGAATGGCAAGAAAGCAAAGAATCCAGAGTCAGGTTGTCAGCAGACATCACAGGATCTTCTGGGTTAAATATATGTAATGCATCCTAAGACCAAAGACAGTCATCACAGTCATCAAGGCATTTGAAGTAGAGAGGGCATCACCAAGGCTGAGCTTCGGGAAGATCCCTATGACTGTAGACATAGAAAGATCCCTAGGGTGCCATTGCAGGAAAGCAGGTGAGAGAGGGTGGTTCCCCAGAGAATGGAGTCTCCTAAGTCAGAGGGCTTTGTAACAGCAGTCCCTTATTTTGCATAAATCTTCACAATTCTTAGTAAGCAGGTGTTTCATCAATTTGTATACAATATTTGTGGGATTAGTTTTAACTGGCAAAGCATTCTCACACAAATTGGGTCAATCCATGGAATCATTACTTTCAAAACATCTGTGATAATCAGCATTCTCAAACCATTCTGGACTTACAAAGCTGACTGCCATATTTAGGTAGGGTAACGAGGGCAGGTAGAAACAAGAAGAAGAGCAGGCATATGTCTTTTGTGCTGTCAGAATAAGGTAGCAGCAAATATTTTCGAAATAGAAGCCTAAATGAGTCAATGATGCTAACTTATGTTAGTCCGTTAGAGACTGGGGAAAAGTTCAGAGTGGAAAATCCAATCTGAGTTTTCCTGTTGAGAAAATGCGCTGTGAGTCGAGGTACCAGGCAGGAAGAGAAGCGTGCACTCTGTCATTGCAGGCAAATCCTTCTCAGCTAGCATAAGCTGCGCACACACGCACAGGCTGCGGCAAAACACAGCAGTGGTGAATGGTAAAAAAAATTGCAAAGAGGAAAACAGAATGGAGAGAAGAGTTGGAATGCAGAAACATTGAAGGATGGGTATTTTGAAATTCTTTTAAAAAGGGTAAAACATCAGCGGTTCCTAGGCGTGAAAAGAATCAAACTTACTCTTGTGATTAGTTAATTCTCTTTTATTCTCCTTATCTATTTTCCTCTTCCAACTCTTCGTGTGTGTGTGTGTGTGGGGGGGGTGAATCTGTGTGTGCGCACGTGTCTGTGTGTGTGTGTGTGCACTTTGTCAGTTTTATAATGCAAACATTCCTTTGAGGGATTTGTTGCCCTTTATGCAAATCCTAACAGGTTTCTTTATATTTTATGCTCTTTTTTGCCTTTTCTCACGATTATTTCACTTAACATCTCCATTTTGTCTCTCATGGAAGGGGTTTGAACGTATCCCTTCAATCTGGCTGTGTTTTCGATCAGGCCTAAGTCATGTTGTAGGGTACAGGAAGACAAGAGAGTACTTTCTGTGCACACGCCCTCTACCACCACTGCTTGTGACCACAGCCCCCTCCACAGACTAGTACTGTGCAGCACAAGCTCACCCTCTCACATCCAGAGCAAACAGCATTCCAAGGGAGAAGTGACAAATATTATTTTGTCTTAAATAGGAGTGACAAGAACTAGACCTCTAGATATCTACTATTTGGAAAATCCTAGCTTGGGAGCCAAAAGGGAGTGCTTTCTTAAAAACAAATCACAAAAAAAACACAGAAACTTCTATTGAAGGATCATGATTCTAGGAGGCAAAACAACTAAGTCATCTACTGTTGTAGATTCCTGGTTTCTTCCAAAGTATCAGAAGCATCCTTCAGCATCATTTTGATGGATTCTTTTTTCCCTTATACTTGTTACTGTTGTTAGTACAAGTATTTTTACATATAACTACTAATATCATCTTGGGGAATTGATGCATAGACATATCACATCTTAATTTTTTTTTACTTTTTTAAAATTTCATTTTATTTTATTCTGTTTTGTTTTGAAAACAGGTTCTTGTTCTGTTTTCCAGACTAATCCTGAACTCATAATGTAGTTCAGGCTGGCCTCAAACATGTAGCAGTCCCCCTACCTCATTCTCCCATCCGCTGGGATAACAGGGTGTGTATCCACACCTGGCTTTTGGGTGCTGGGGAATAGAACCTATGGCCTTGCACTGGCAAGGCAAACACCCTAAGCGCTGAGCTATACCCCCAGCCAACATCTTGATAAGCTGTATTTCTCACTTTTCTTCTCATTCCTGCTATCCTGATTCCACCACCTAAAGATTCCCTTCCATCTCTACAAAGTCTACCACCCTTCTTTGATCTGCACATCAGCAGCAGATGGTGTTCCAGCTATGACAGTTAATCATGCTCATTGGATGCACAGCACCCAATTTGGAGCACCTCCTATCTATGGTGACCCCTGGATTGCACATAACCCCATATTCAATAGTTCCGCTCAATGAAAGGAAAATGTGTGCATGATATGGAAACACAAAAGCATGACTTATTATTTCCTGAGCTCAGTCAAATCAAGAATTACGTGGCAAATTTTCTCACCTTTATTCTGAATTTTGATTGAAATAGAGCTTTATAATTCCCATCATTTCAGCAAAGATCTCTTGATAATTTATTCTAGTCTTGGAGAATAGAATCACTGATACTCAAGAAAGATATGATCTCCTCTCTCAGAGCCCTCATGGTCAAGTGGAGGAGACAGATAAACCTACCAAATCATAACAAGTTGTGGTGTGTATGCTCTGGTACTTCAGTACAGGTGTGCAGCGGGAACTGGTGAAGAATATCCTTTTAGTATGAGCAGTAAGATACTGTTGTCTAATCTCAGGATATGGAATGAATAGACAGGTTCAGAAACGAAATCTATATACTTCCTCAACTTGCATCCTGGAAAGCATGACCCAATCCATTTTCACCTCAGTTTCTTTATGTGTGAGAGGAAGAAATGTCTGCCTTCATGAGAAGCAGAAGCAAAAATGCATGAGGGACACTTGGCAGAGACACGACACATGGAAAGGACTCAAAAAAATATTGCTAATTTATCATCTGGTTATGATTATTATTTGCCCAAACACATGAAATCATTTTATGAATCCAAATATTTGCTCATGTTACTTTTTACCTTTTTCTAATTTTCTTTACCTGAATGTATTTACATCCTACCCATCTGTATTTCTTTCCTGTGCCTGCTGTAACATATTATCACAAACTGGATGGTCTTAAACAATAGAAATTTAAAGCCACAATTCTAGAGGACAGAAGTATGAGCTCCCATTGTTGTCTGGGTTGTACTTCTTGGGAAGGCTGTAAGAGAGGATCTCTTTTTATCTCTTCCAGTTTCCAGTGACTGTTGACATTTCTTGGCTCACATCCATACTTCTAGTCTTTGCCTCTGGGGTCATATTGTCCTATCATTTCTGTTATTAAACATCTCTGTGTCTCCTTAGTATAAAGATGCTTATTGTTGGATTTAGTAGAGACTATCCTGATAATTCAGAATAAATTCCTCTTCTCAAAATCTTTTGCACAATCATATATTTTGTCATATGAAGTAATATTTACTCTTTAAATAGATAAAGTAATATATATATATATATATATATATATATATATATATATATATATATATATTGGTTCTGGGAATTAGTACACTTGTATATCTTTTAGGATCACCATTCAGTCTATAATACAATCTTTTAAGGGCCAAGTAAATGCCCCTGTCTGTGCTGAAGTATTCCCTGGTAAGTTCCAGCTCAAAGCAGTCTTTCAACAACCTGACATTCCATAGGACTTTACTTTCATGTCTTTTAACACTTCATTATTCCAGTGCCGTTTTAGACAGTGATTTTTCTACAAGTTCAATTTTCCCTTCCAGGTTGCTTCTTTAAAGATAGTTGAACTAAAAAAGTTTTAAATTTTCTCTCAAAATGAAGGTTTACTTTAAATTCATTCTCTTTAGGGACCATACAGTTTCTCTTTGTGTGCCTGAGATGACTACCCAACTCTCAAGCATATAGAAGGCTGGTGTGACTCGCTAGATGAATGGCTCACCCAGTGGAAGGGTGTACAGATGATTGGTGGTTTTCAGCTTTTAAAAATCATTTTGTTTCAGAAGCAAATATGTTCTCTTCACACATGACTTTGTGGAGATACAGTGAGATGGGACAGGTTTCTGACATTAAATTTCAGTCTTTATACTTGAATTAACTTCTTTTAATTATTCTCTAGAGCAAGAGATAATTCCCATTTTTACTTTGCATTGTGTAAAGAGGGAAGCGCTTGTTCTTTCTCATGGTGGCTGGAGACTACTTTCCTTCTTGAGCGATGCTCGGGAGTATTCCAGGCATTAGCTTACAGCCGGAGAGGTCCATTTGGCAGTAGCAGAGCACAGGACCAAATTAAAGAACCTGCCATGCTGCCCTGATAGCGTCTAATTATCTGTGGTCATGCTGAATCTTGGAGGACAAGGAGGAGATGTGAGGTATAGTAATAAAGGTATCCTTGGTTGGACCGTTATTTTGTATAGTCTAAGCGAAGATTGACTTGACAGGCTAAACCACAGGCCATCTGCAGCTTGCTGAGAGGCGACCACAGCTCTCTCCTCAGACTCAGGCTAGTCTCCAGCTTGACCTTTATTCTGAACAGCTGGAAGGTACATGGACCTTTGGTACGGTGGTCGAGCTTCATGTTCACCCACAAGCTCCTCGAGTTAAATCTAAGCATGCTGATCTGTATGCATCTGCTGACCAATATCTCCTGAGAGCTGAAGGACTGGCTGAAATCTTTGACCTCAGCCATTTAGGCCTGTTGGACTTCAAGAGGTAATGTAGAAATATCAGTGAGGAGCCAGGCATAGTGGTATGTGTCTATAATCCCAGCACATGGGAGGCGCAGGCAGGAGATTGAAGCCAGCTGGGGTTGCGTGATGACTGAAAGGGTAATCTAGAGCATGTAGAGACAACCTGTTTTACAAAAGGAGAACAAAAGGGAAAAAATACCAGTGAAAAAGCCTCTCTACAGTTCTAAGAGAAGCTCTGTGTGTACCTGTGGGAGCTGAAAGCAAAAGGATGTTGCTATGAATATCAGAAATGCAGGCAGGAAGAGTCAAACACAGAGCAGCTTGGATTTCCACTGAGTACCCAGGCCCACATGCCTGCCTGCTAGCATGAGCAGAGCTCAGGATGCAGCCATCTCAGCTCGTCCTTCTGGGTGCAGTCCACCCTCGCCTCTCACGTTCTTTGACTATTGATTCTTAATTTGTAGTAAGCAGTGATCAACATCATACTACATTTGCTATGAAAACATTTTTAGAGGTAGACACATAAATAAAATAGAAATTGGAGTAAATAAAATAATAAAAACTTAAAATATTAAAATGTAAACAGATAGTATCTTTCTAAAAAGTGATAATTTTCTTTGCAATAGAGTCTCATTACATAAGCCAATTTAGCCTGGGGTTAACTTTGTAACCCCAGCTCACCTCTGCAAGGGAAAAAAAAAAAAAAAAAAAACCCTTGTTTTCAAATCGGTGGTAGCTCAACTTTAACACTATCTATATCTACTTAAATGAGTCATTCTTATTTCTTATGATTTGAGTCTTCTTCTGCCATTTAACCCACCTGCTGAAGCATCTGTTATCTGCCAAGATGTTTGGTAGCAATCATTACCAAAGGTAACATTGTCTGGAGATATCTTCGGGTACCAAAAATGATACTGACTCTTCCCCCACAAGCATGATCTCATTTGACACAACAATTATTCAAGCAAATCAGCTCACTCCATTTGATAGAACTGATGTTCAAGAATTTTAAGTGATGACAGCTAAAAATATCTAAGTCATGGTAGGTGATGACATACCGACAAACTGACCAGTGATACAAAAAAGTGATGTATGTACATGATGGAATATTGAGTCATGTGTAGGTAATTGGACACAACTTCAGACCCCCATGCTTAGTGAAGTGAGTCAGACTCAGCAGGTCAAGTATCACATTATTGCTCTAGTATGAGAAATCTAAATACAAATAAGTAATAGAGTCAAATGAGCAAGATGTTGGGAGGCAGTGGGGACAAGGAAGACGGGGGGGGCTGGGTGAAGGGAAGGGATTATGAAATTGACACGATGTACACGTGGACAAAATTCTTAATTAAGTTCAATATAACCCTTGTGTATCATATAAAGAAATTTATAAGAAGAAATGGATTTTCAGCTCTGAGCCTTGGAATTGTAATTTAAACTAAACTGAAGGGCTCCAAAAACTTCACACTAATACAGGTGACCATTTTCAAGCATCCCAAGGTATAGAAAATGGCAACTTCGCTTAAGATAATAATTAGAAAAAAATATCTGGGAACAAGAACCCAAAGAACAGATTTTTCAATGCGTATTTGGTTAACTTAGAAGAGGATTAGGAGAAAGACATGATGGAAAGGAATGGGGAAATAAAATAAAACTCGTGAAGATGATTCTGTCTGAAGAGCCAATTATAAACCCCATTCTAGGATGCTGAGTGTTCCTCCCATCTGCGTAATGACTACCCATTTATTGCTTGGGTCCCTGCACCAACTCCTCCAGGACCAGCAGGAAAGCTCCTGAAATACTCTTCATTATACCGCAGTCCTGAATGAGTAACACAGTCATATGAACACATCGCTAAAAATGTACCCTGGCCTTCAGAAGAGATGTGTGACAGCTTTGCCTTCACTATCTGACAGCTCTATATTCAAGGCTCGCATCAGAATATTTGTACTTTTCATTGGGAACAGATGGACCATCAGTTTAAAATGAAAATGAACCCAGGCGTAGCAACCAGAGTGAGAAAGTGAAGAAGTCCCAGAAAGCTTGGAAGATGGCGGAACCTTGAGCTACGGAAAGCTGCCTTCACGGGCACAATCTTCATCCGCTTGTTTACTTGTTGAGAATTGAAATGTAGTTTTTAAGTACAAAGCAAAAGAATCTTCTATTTCTTTAGAAATAACTCCTCATTTAAGAGGCACTATGAGTAGTTTCTCTACATTGCTGCCTTCTCAGGTCAAAGAGAAGTGCTTTGTACATCCTATTAAAGCAATTATATTAATCATTGTGATTAATTATACAGTTACAATATGCATCCCCAGATAGGTTTTGAATTCCTGACACAGTTATACAGATACCATCAAAAAAAAAAAGAATATGCATGTTAGAGCATGAAAGATTATTAGAGTTCAGAACTTGGAAGTGGTAGAGCTAAATTAATTAACTTTTTGAGCTTTCTTTCCTCATCCGCCAATTAGAATTGGTAAGAGTGTCTAAATACTAGAGTCCCCATGGGCAGGGACTGAAAGTGTGAGCTGGCAATGGTAACACAATCCTAAGCACCCCTCAAAGTCAAAATGTGAAATGATTTTTGTCATATTGCTAAAGCCAAGTATCACTCAATATGTGCATCAAATCAATATACAAGTTATTAACTGGATGGGCATTCTTTTTAATATGAAATAAACAAATCAGTATAAGGAAAGTGCAAAGAATCCATTGTGTGTAATGAGAATTGTCCATGTGGAACAAACTGAGAACTCAAGGAAACTCCTGAAAGGGTCCCCACCCCTTAGTGATCGTATTGTATTTGTCATGGCTTTTGAATCAGTCTGGAGGCCTTTCTCCAAAGTCTAGCACTCCCATAATATTCTTCCTCTGACCTGAGAGTGCCAAATTAAGGTAAGCACCACTCACTAACAAATTTATCAGGCCATAATATCTCTGCATTAACCCTGTTAGTTTAAACAAAATATTCAGTTCCCACATCCTTAAAGGAATAATAATAAATCTATTATGTAAAAACTTCATAAGGATTACATTTGGAAGTATGAGTAAGGTAACTGCACAAATTTTCTTCACTCCTTTTCACCTTCCTCACTCTTCTGATAAGAGTTCTGATTTGAAAAACACAAGATGACACCTTCAGCCACAGCATGATGTCAGTAACTAAAGTCAGATTTTCTCTCCTCACCTCTCAGCATCTTTGGTTTGCTTTTTCTCACATGTGGGACCGCTTAATCTCCACATGCAGGTTTAGACTGGCTCAAGCTCCCCGGAATGCCCTGCCTTTATTCCAGAGACCTTTAAACACCTCTCTCCTAAAACAAGAAAACAGTTGTGGAAAAGAAAACAAACCATTCACAGATCCACCCACCCATCACATGTGCCGGCATTCAGTAAATATTTGATGAACAGATATCATGAGCCAGGCTCTGAGCTAAGTGTTGGTGACCCGAAGATGCACAAGCAGAAAGAAAGAAAAAAGAAACCCAAGCAGATCTCCGCAGCGTGGCATGATACGCTCAGTATGCGAGGCAGGGCGATGCTGCAGTGGGGAGGTGCTGGAGCTACATCTATATCATTAAAAAAAAAAAAGCAGAAATTCATCAGTCTCCATATTAAGCTCCGTCCTAGTATCTGAACTCAGTCTTGTTAACTTCCCTCTCACCCAGGAAGTCAGGATAGGCGTCATCTTTCCGTTAATGTGGTCTCCCAGAGGCCCAAGTCCCTTCCTCAAAGCCCTAGCCAATTATCAGAGACAACAGCATGCCTGTAGGCCATCCTGGTATGCTTGCTGGTCCCTGCTTCCCCAGGTGACCCGTGAGCCTCTTTCTGCACTCTGCAGTACTGTCTTACCTGTGGCAGCATGTGTCCTCACCTGCAAGGTTATGCTTTTCCTCTGCACCTTGCATTTCCATCTCCTTCCTCCCCTTGGCCTCCAGTCCCATCTTAACCGCTGGTGCTTGCACACATTCCAGTCGGAGGCCTTCTCATTAAGAAGGCCAGTGAGCCAGGCTTGCTGGTACAGCCTGAAACTCAGCACTCTGGAGGGATGAGGAATGAAGATCTCAGCTTCAAGCCCTGTCTGGGAAACTTAGTGAGTTAGCAAGTTCCTGTCTCAAAATAATGATAGGAAAAAAAAAAAAAAGCTAAGGGTACGGCTCAGTGCAAAGGTCCTCTGTTGCATCTCAAGTACCACAGAAAAATAAAAAAGGAGAGAAAGAAAGGAAATAAAAACTGTCAGCAACACACCTACTTTTAGCTAGGAAACAAAAGTCCTCTGAGACTTTTTCCTATGACTCCTCCTTCACCATCGTGTTGATAATGGTGATAGGAGAAATTCAGGATCAATTGTTACTGAATAGTGCTGTGTCCTGGATACTGAAATAATAGTGGGGATATGGTGGTGGCTGGAGGCACAGCCTCTACGGATCCCGTAGTCACATTTGTAAACCATACCCTAACGCCAGCCTTCCTAGACTGTGATAATTAGTGGTAGATACAGAGACTGTGGTTGTCTCCTGTGTCCTGTGGTTCAAAAAAAAAAAAAAAAAAAAACCGCTAGATTAGCAAAGGCCCCAGTACCTGAAAGTAATAAAGTTTAGTAAATGCTAGTTGTTGGGCAGGTTACTTTCCCAACTTCATTTTCTCTGATCTTTAGTTCTTTAGGAGACATACATTAAAGATAATTACTTTGCAAAAACTTTTAAGAAGTTATAATTAGAGCTAAAAATAAAAAGTACCTTCTATATCCCAGACATTGTCTTAAAGACAAAGGTGAATTAAAGACAATTTCTTCCCTAAGTAGCTCACAGTATAGAAAGACAATACAGTATAAAAATTACCATAAAATATATATCATAAAATGTACTCTCTTCAAGTGATTGTTTAATTCTCCATGTGAAGGAAGTCTTTGGTTATGCCTAGGATTTAACCTGAAACAGGAGTTGGGTGTTTGCTTCTTTGTTTGTTGAAGGACCATGGGAAAAACCGAAGTGCCGTTCTGTTGCCATGAACTCCCACCTTCTGTTTTTCTTTCAATTTTAGATAGAGTCTTGCTAATTCACTAAGTTCCCAGGCAAAGCTTCAGTCTGTGATCTTCCTGCCTCAGCCTCCCAGAGTGCTGGGATTGATTGCAGGTATGCATCACAACTGATTAAAATCCATTTATATCGACATTTTGGATATATTTCAATAGCAAAGTATTTTTCAAGAGAGATGCCTTCTTTGGAAGACAGTCACAAATCCATCAAAAAAGAGAAAATTGGGCACCTTTGTAGTACTAATAACCATCATACTCAAGCCCCTACACATGATATTGTTAATAACTTTCACTACCATTAATATTATCCCCAGTTTGCAAACGAAGAAAGTGGGTTTCAGGTACAGTACTTACCATGCTAGTTGAAAGCCAAGGAACAATAAAACTGTGGTGTTAACACAGATCTCTCCATCCAGCACCGCAAATCTTTCCTGCTGTCGCACTCCTTCTTAAGTAAACTTCATATTCTCTGAGTTTTATCTTTTGTTCAGTTTGTCACAGTGTTCCTACTTCTTACATTCATATGTATTACATACTTACATCGGGTACTCATCAGGTACTCTGCTAGAGATAGTTTTGAAAACAAGACCTCTCTCCTGCAGGATTATAATCTCTTCAATTACCTGTCTGTGTTTTGTGATGAAAACACATAGTCCTATCAATCATTAAGAGTTTCTCCCATAGTTTATCTTTCATTCAGGATGTGACACGCACAGGAAACCTCTACTTCTGACAGCCAGTTAGGCCTCTGCCTCCGGGTACTCGTAGTCTAACAGTAGGACAAAAAGACTTTACATATCAGCTGGGCGAGAGGACGCCTGCCTGTAATCCCAGCATGCTAGGGAGGCTGAGCCAATGATTGCCATGAGTTTGAAGCCAGCTTAGTCTACATATTGAGTTCAAAACCAGTCTAGACTACCGAGCAAGATCTTCTCTCAAAAAAAAATTTTTACATTACTCTGAAAAGGTCATCTTACAGTACAACAGCAAGCCTGCATGGAAACCAGAAAGCTGACTATAAAAGAGGCAAAATTAAGAATGGATTATAAGAGCATTTAAGAGTGGGCCCAATTGTTCAGATCTGTAATCCCAGCTCTCTCGGAAACTGAGGCAGGTGGATAACAAGTTCAAACTCAGCCTGGGCAATTTTGCAAGACTCTGTTTCAAAATTAAAAACAAGAAAATGAGCTGAGAATATAGCTTACTGTGAATGCCATGGGCACAAAAAAAAGAACATTTAAAGTGAGATGGAAACGTTTCTGCCAGAAAGGGAAAGGGCCACACTTGGATTAGTACGAACTTTCTTAACTCATCACACTAACGTTGAGTGCAGAGGCAAGCTCCAGTGTTAGCTTTAGCAATGGGCAAATCTGATTTCACAATCACAGCCCTGAACCCTGATTCCCTCATCTAGGGAATAGGGAAGTATCCCTTGTGAGGAATGCATGAAATGGTGCGCGCCACAGAGTTTCGCAACAGCTACCCTTGTCTGTGCTATGACGGCATGAGTACTGCACAGGGAACAGTGTGGACTTGTTCCTTACGATCTGATTAGGGGCTTATGTTAGACATGGTCTCAAGCCATAAAATACTGTTTCTTAATCCACCTAACAGTCTCTAATGGAGGATACGGATTGGTGCTGTTTATGGTATGAGAGCCATAATTCTCTTGTGATTGGGCCAGACACGTCTATGAACAACACACACCGGAGAAAGCAGCAACCGACATCCACGTAGGCTTTGTTTTCTGAGAAAGGTAATAGCCTCAGCTTAGCTTCCTTCCTTCCTCTCCCTGAGCCTGAGCAGAACAAAAGCAGGCTGTATTTCACCGGCAGCCAACACTTTATTTCCTGGGAATCGTTCTCGGAGCATATCCTTGGCTGTTTTTTTTTGTCAGCCCTTTTCTCAGTGTAGCTTAGAAGATCTAAAGGAGAGATGCTGAATCAATATTTGAGCTTTATCTGGGCCCGGGGAAAGCCCTGAATACACAGCAGTGAGCTACAGGGGCCCAAGCTGCCTGACAGGGTTAGCTCCTGACCCAGAAGAGAGGATCGAGCTGCAAAGCTACTCTGCCTGTGCTTTGCCTACCACCCTGGAGAGTCCAAGAATGCTGCCTATCAGAGGCCATGAAACCAACATCTGCCACCACCACCATAGCTCGTGGACACCTGGGGCTGCCTTTGTGGTCACCAGCTCCTGAGCAGGAGTCAGGAAGGCTGAGATTGGTGTAGTCTTAATTCTGTTGTGTGTCCATAAGCAAATCATTAATTTCTCTTGTCTTCGTTTGTTCTTAAAATCTTGGGCTGAATCAGGCTAATTAGTCTCCAAATATACTTCTACTTCTATGCAATTTAGAAAAAAAACGGTGATCTTCTTGTTCAATATGTTAATAGTAGGCTATTCATTCAGCGAGTTACTCAATGACTCCATCAATATTTACTGTCTGCTCACTCATGCCCAATACTCACTATATTCAGAATATAAAGTTTTTTTTTTTCCTAATGACAAAACTAGTTCATGGTCTTTGTGTCCTTGGGGTCTTTACCCTTCTTGCTGTCTCACAAAGAGTATACACACAACACAAGGATACAATTTCAGAATGTCATGAGTCTTGATAAAAGGCAAGGGAAAAGCACTGGGTACCTAGTTTCTGTGTTCCTTAAAATGGATCAGCTTTAGAGGCTGCTGTATGAGGATAAAGTTGGATATGAGAAAACAGAGAAAAGTCATTGAGCTACTAAGGAGACCAGCGCACAAAAAGAATTATGAATGCCTGTTCAAGAAAGACAAGATTTGAAGGAGGGAATCAGGAAAATAAGAAGAACGGAGCTAGAGGCACAGAAGTTTGCTACCCACCCACACACAGCATGCATATATATGCACCTGTGTTATTTAAATAATGGAGGGAATGTGGTGTGGAAGACAGACTAGATGTGTTGTAGGTGTATTCCTTAGATAAAATTATGATCAGTGACTGGAAGTTGGAGGGAAGTAGATTTTGGTTCAATATTTAAAAATTTCACAACCTAAATATAAAACAGAATAAACTGCTCAGGAGGTTGTGAATTTCCCCTTCAACATATGGTGAAATTGAGGCTGAAAGGATGATGGGACAGAGAGGGCATATTTACCTGTGATAAACACCTGACAGCCTGTGTGGTTAGGGGATGTACTAGTTTGGATTTTTTTTTCAAAAGGCATAACTTACAGAAATTATAACAAGTTATAACAAAAATTATAACAAAAGGATCTATATGAAAGGCTTACAAAGCTGAAGATAGAGATTGTACAAGATGGTGCAAGAGCTGGAGTGTCCAGTGGCTGCTCAGCTGCAAAGTAGAACACCTGTCCAGGACTGCAGGACAGCCAATGAGAATCTGCTCCAGATCTTGGTTGTTCAGAGAACAATGGCGAAGACCAGAGACTGAAGATCATTGACTGGAGATCATCGACAGGTGGACAGGTGCAAGTCAAGAGGAGTGAGTCTGGCGAAGATCTGTGACACATATCAAGTCAGCATCCATAGACAATTGCAAAGGCGAGGGCTTTCCCTGAGGAAGAAGCTGTAACCATCTTCCTTCTTCCTTCCTTTTATACAGTTCGATTTCCCTCTTGGACCTCACACACCAGGGTGGGTGCTCTTCCCTCACTCGCAGGCCCACAAATCACTCACACTCTTATCCAGGCTGGTTTCCAATTCTCTGCTCTAGGTGTGGTCTCCAAACCCTAATCCAGGCTTTGTTCCTGTTTATCTCAAGTTGACATAATCTCTCCTATAGTCACAGAGAAGAGGGGTGAGTGAAAGAATGGTTGAAGGAATCAACATATGCTCTGCTGAGAACATGGATTTAAGTTTTGCTGATGAACCTGGGAAATTATCTGTAAAAATCCTTTAATTCTAGAAATAGAATATTTTGGACCTTTGATACTAACAGAAATTTGAAGACTGAATGAAGTTTTGAAGATCGTAGATGATACTCCCATCATAAAAGATCTTTCCTACGTGCATGAAATTGCAAAGATCCACACCTTTAAAATCTACAAAATGTGAAATAATGTTTTTGTCATAGAATGTATCTAGTGAAGGTTAAAAGTGATAATGTGTTTTTTAAAAAGCTAGTACTGTGAGATTAATGAGTCCATTTATGCAAAGTATTTAGTTAGAATACTAAGTGGTAGGTATTTACAGTAGCTTTAGCAATAGGACCGGTAGTATTTATTCTCTAAACACCACTGTAGGTGAAGAACATATTAACAGAAATCCCGCAGGAGGAAGCTGCTTGCATAAGGAGCAAAAACTTGAATGCCTGAATCAATTGGACTTGAACTGTCTAAACAGTTCCAGACAAGAGAACAGTCCATGACATTAAACTCAAATAAAAATTTCAGGACTTTAAACTTCTACAAGAAGAAATTAGAAATAAAAGAGTTAAGTTGTCAAAGTTGTTTTCAAGTTTTGGTTAATGTGTGGGAAGGCTGAGTAGATTAAGAAATACTCAGTATAAATAACTCAGGGGAAAGTCATTGCTATGGTTCAAATCTGTTTTCCAAAAATCTTTATGTATATGGAAGGTGACTGACACATAGTATGTTGTACTCATGGTGAATTGATTTATCCAGTGGTGAGTTCGGTAGCTGGAGATGCTGTTAGGATGTGGGTCACTGCAGATCTGACAAGGAATGCTGTCTGTGTCCCTGTCTTCTCCCTTTGCCCTCTGATTCCTAGCTGCCACTGATCAAACACGTTTTCTTTAATATGCCCCCCCCCCCCCCCAACACATACACCAAGCAATTTGTGCCTTGGAACCATTCGACCATGGACAGCAACTGTGAGCCAAAACACTCCCCACCCTCCTTTTAGTTGTGTATATCAGGCATTTTGTCCAAGTAAGGAGAAAATGGCTAATACAATAAGAAGCAGGAGTCAGAGAGAGAGCAGGTAAAATCAAAACTAAAGCAGAAACATGAAAGGAATTCCTAGAGGTTAATAGCTGAGACATTATGAACCCATGAGGAGGAAGAAAAGGGGAACAGTATTGGCTCAATTTACAGACAAGTGTTCCACACAGCAGCATTTGTTTATGTCCATCGTCCTCTGCACTTGAAGGGTGTTCTAGAAAGATAAAGGGGATATCTATTTAAAATTCCAAGGGAGCTCACCTTGACTGTAAGAGAGCAAGCACCCTGCCTTGAGCCAGCTTAGTCCTGTCTTTACCCTCAGCCTCATCCCTTCCGTCTTCAACCCATGTTACCTGGTTCCGTTATCCTTTCTACCATGAGCAGGCTTTCCCTGCGTTTACACGTCTTTTCCTGTACCTCAGTGCACGCTTGTTCCTGCCTACAGCTCTCCCTGCTTTCTTTGCCCTACACGAACCTTCCTTCTTCCTTAAATCCTGGTCTCCTTAAGGTTCCATTGCACATGTAGGAAGCCTTTCTCCACTGCTCATGCCCCACTCCATCTCAGCAGTCTGCACCCTTTCCCAGAGCACTTTCCCTTGTATCTCTAAAGAATTTTTAGAAAAAAAGCAAATACGAAGGATCACTCCTCAGATAGAAATCCAAGGAGTAAAACCTTCAGGGACAATATCATTACATCATTACATCACACCTGGCTAGTAAACATCTGGCACTTAGTAGGTGTACAATAAATATTTATTAAACAAGTGAGTGATTAAGCACGCAACTTAAACTCCTTGGATTCAAAGCTCTGTGCACAAAATAGCTGCTGTGCTTCATATAAAGTATCTGCCCCCTTTCTCTTCTCTCTCTACAGTTTTTATATTCTTTATACATTTGAACATTTACTTCAGCCACACCAGATACTTATTCATCTCTTTTGATTGAATTTCTTCCTCCGTACATCTGCTGTGCATGGACATCCCAGCTAGAGAGCCTCCCATTCATAAATATCCACTGGATGGTTTTACCATTCAGATGACTTCCACATGTTAATAGAAATTGTTCAGAAAGCCTGTTCGATAAGCTGCATCGTTGGCTCACAGTCAGCGAGGAGGAAGACGTGTCCATCAATAACAACTCTTTTTACATTAAAATATAGATTAAAACATAAAAGTAAAATAAACTTCATTTAGACTTAATAAAATTTAATGCATCTTCAAGAACACAAAATATTTTCAAAGGTGGACACTCTCAGAAAACGCTCCTGTGACAGGGAAATGTTCCTCTGGAGCTTTGCTGTTGGGATGCAAGAAGGCTTAGTGGCTGTATTCTCATCATTACGTGATTTAAGGTGCTTCACCTGACAGCTTTATTTCTGGGTTCTTCACGTGAGCCATAGCATTTTCACAGAGAGAGGAAAAGGCATCGCCACAGCTCAGGTCTGAAGGAGCTCTTGGGTCTTGAGTCCCACAATGTCTTAATAACAAGCTCGTGTTAATGAGAGAAGCAGGGCAGCGGGGAGGGCCTCAGGTGGAAGAAAGTGGGGTTTTTCTGTCCTCCAGGCCAGGCTCCCTGTCACCTCATTGGGAAATGGAGCCGCACTGATTTTCCTTAACACCTAGCCCGGATGAGCTGACATGTGGATTCCCTGTTACCTGACGCTGCCTGTGATTTAAGAGAGGAGCTGATGAGGTTTTTCACCACATTGCTTGCAGTGAGACGTCTGATGAGGTGTTGTGCTCTTTCCGGGACTGGCTGCTTCCTGCCAGAACCTGCTAAGCAATCCACAGCTCCACTCCAGCACGGGTTCCTGCCCCGTGGACAGTGAATGTGCATGGCCAGCAACTCGAGACCAGGCAAAAACACAGCTGCAGCCATGGCCACACTGACGAGTGGCTTGAGAAACGAGTGCAGGCTTTACAAGCCACTGAAAGGATTTTCTGGGAAGATGGAAGAGCCATCGCAATCCCTCGCCTCGATGACTTTTTTCCCTTAATGTTAGGTTGGTCAGGGCATTTTGGATATAGTAGCTCCTCCAAATAGCTGCTGTGGCTTTAGAACAGTCTATTACATTTTTAGAAGAATCTGAGGTCTGTAGTTGATACAGCAGCAGCAGCTCCATGACAACACGAGTTCTATGAAAAGAAGAAGGAACTAGAAAGCAGTGTCACAGTTGTTCTCAGTGGCTGTGCCTTGCTCCTCAGGACCTCTGGGCAGTGCCGTGAATGATCCCCACAGAGGGCTTCCTTTCTTTTCCCCTTAAACTTTCTGTTTTGTCTTAGGTTTTCAGATGTGGATATTTCCATATGACATACCATGTGTACATGCATTCACGTATACACACATCCATGTGTCCTCCTTGGTGTCGAGGAAGGGTGAGGTCTTTTCAGACAGTGCTACCACGTTTCCCAGCATGTTTCTGGGGGGCTGATCCAACTGAAGGAATATCTATCTCAAGCTCCACAGCTGGGGTATACGCATGTGAACACTCACGTGTTTGACCTTTTTCACCCTCCCACAAGGCCACTGCTGTGTCACGGTCATTCCTGCACAACCTCGACAAGGAGGACAGGAGGCTCAGCCCTTCTGTTCAGGTTTCTTGAACTTTTTGTCCTATGTGATGTACAAGATCATGGTAAAGTTTCTAGAGAAATTTGGCATTTGTTTGTGTGGGTTATACTAACAAAATACCACAGAGTGGATTGTTTGAACAACTGAGATTTATTTTTCACAGTAGTGGAGACTGTAAGTCCTCGGCCAAGGGGGTGGCAGTTTTTGTTTTCCTGAGACCTCTCTTTCTGTCTCCCAAATGCCCACCTTCTCACTGTGTCTTTCCATGGCCTCTGGGAGTATGACTCTGTTACTGGTATCTGTTTTCCCTCTTCTAAGGAAGGCAACCATATTGAATTATAAGGCCACATGCCCATGATCTTGTTTTAATTTGATACCTCCTTAAAGACAGTTTCTATGTATGTTTCATTCTGTGGTACTGGCAGTCAGGACCCAACATATGAATTCTGGGGGCAGCAGTTCAGCTCACAACAGTGAACCTCTTCGGCAGAAACCACTCTAAAGCCCTTCATCAAGATTTTATTTAATGTGGGCCTACTGACTTCTGATAGCACAGTATTGTGACAATGAGATGTTTACTTAAGTCGTCTTATGAATGCCCAGTTTAGAGTAATAGTCGCTGTCTTTTGTTCATAAGCAAAACAAATCAAAAGACCAGATATAAAGTGTAATTCTGTTTATGTTTGGTAAAGAGACTATGTCAAGAGACATCTTTTATAATGATGCCTTTGGAAACCATTGCAACTGACTAATCTAGTAGGAGAAACAAGTCTTCTACAGTGTCATGTTGGAGATGCGTTCAGAGTGCATTTTTCTGACTTACTGAAATTTGTTCATCTGTAATCCTGTTTGCTTCTTTATTCCCAACTCACCAGTTATACTGTAGAAAAAATTAAGACATTCTTCAGTAGGTCACATAAATCTCCATTAGACACTGAAGGTTAGATATATGCAAGATTTTTCAATATGTCACAAAAGCCTTAGAATACTTCGTCACTGTAAAATGTTTCCCCCCACTGCTCTAGCTCAATCATAATAACACTAATTGCTGTTATTAATGTTATAATTAAAAATAAAAACAGAGCTGATATTATTATATTACAGACACTTTCCTAAGAGCTTTATATTTATTATCCCAATTACTTCTCTAAAACTAATGTAAAAGGCATATTATCATTACTCCCATTAAGAGGATGAGAAAACTCAAGTTCTATTAGGATCATCCTTAACTACCTGTTTTCTCCTTGGTTGTTAGTCTGTTCTCTGACTCTCAGACACAGAAGGTTAAATATCGAATGGTTTCTTTAATATGAGAAACCCAGAATACAGTCATTTCATAGAACTCATTGAGGAGGACAGTGGCAGGTGGGTGAGGGAGAGAGTATTGGGAGGGTCAAAAAAGGAGAGGGGAAGGGTTTGTAGTGCTGATGCGACGTGTATGTGCCCAAGATACTCAAGCCCAATGTAAACATTATGTATCACACACACACATACACACACACACACACACACACACACACACACACACACACACACACACATGTAAATTGGGGGAAAATCTCTACCTCTACAACTAAATCCAGCCTAAAGTGTTAGCTTGGTATCTTGTCACCCCATATCCACAATTGTCTGACCAATACCCATGTATCAGTGTCCCAGGAGTGATAGCCAGAGAATGCGCATTCGGCTTCCTTTTATGTCATCTTCCATATATGTGAAGTGTTCATTTCCTCCAGCTGTGAATATTCTCATATATGTGTCTCTAATACAATGATTCAGTAGATCTAAATCAGTGCTGAGCTTCCCACACTGAGAGGTTTTCAGCTTAGATTATATTGAGTCTTCGATAGCATACATACTTAGGAGAGTGTAAGAATAGTAAGCATGAGATTATAATTCTTGCTGATTAAAAATAGCTCTGTGCTAGAAAATCAGCATCTTTACTATGTCCCAGACACTTGTCTGGGTGCGTGTATGAATTTATTTAGTCTTCTTTTGGTCATTATTATTACATCTTGTTATGGTTTGAAAAACAAAGGCTCAAGGGAGACCACTACTTTACTAAAGGTAGGACTGAAGCTGAGGTGGGGTGATGTGGCTGAGGGCTCAAGCGCTCACCACTCCAGTCTGTAGGCACAGCCCATGTACCTTCGCTGCTTCCCTGTTTGGGAAGCTTCTACAAGACATAGGAGAACTCGTCTCACCTCAGAGTTATACATCACCTTCCTAAATCTATCAGTAACTAGACTGGGCATTCACAAAAATGCCTTTTAAGCCCTCTGATGAATAGGGTTATGAGGTCCTGGGTGCATATAAAACATACTTGAACAGTGGTGAAGTCTATGGATACACAGGAGGTAAGATAAAAGACTGTTCTGAGAAGTGTACTGCAAGGTCAAAGAGAAAAATGTTTGCCAGGGTCTAGCTGCCTGGAGTCCAACAATCTAGGAATGCAGGGATGTAGAGACTTTGGCGGTGATTGCCCAAGGAGGCCAGGCTACTGCTCAAGCCAGTGGCATACCTTGGAGAGGTTCGTGCAGTTCTGGTTTTATAGGCTTTCCGAATGCAACAGTGGTGACGTCATGAGGCTTCCATTCAGATTTCAGAGAAAGGTCTTAGAGGCCAGGCTGCGTGCTTCTGGGAGGGCAGTGTGTGAAGTTGTAAACAAGAAGCCTAAGGTGTCATGGACCCCCGCCCCCGAATTTGGAGCAGCCTGAGGTATGGATTGTCACCAGAGGAAGGCTAAAGGTGTGGGCAAGGCCAGCCCAGTGAAGATAAAGTGGAGGTCACCTCCAGAGGCTGTGCTATGTGGGTGGGACTACCTTTCAGCACCCATATCTCAACACACTTTACCCCAGATGCTGGAAATGGAGCTATAGGATTCAGCCTTACCCTGCCAGGTTTGAAACTTATTTTGTTCCAATTGCCTTTTATCTTTTTATTGTTTTCTTTTGGAATGGGGATATTTATTCTGTGCCACTGATGATGGAAATACTTAACTCTGGGTTCCTGGGAGTTCACAGCTAAGAATTTGCCTCGTGTCTCGGAGGAGACTTGGACTTGGACTTTTTTTAGTGTTGTCAAAACTGTGAAGACTTTGGCAGCTCTTATGGGAGGACTAAATGTACTTTCCATGAGTCTTTTAGGGGCCACGGGAGAAATGCTAGATTTTGCATCCTCTGAAAGCTCATATAGCTATGGATACTGTGCATTGTTGGGAGGTGGTACCTGGATGAAAGGATAGATGTTTGGGGCTTGACATAGAAGGGTATGTGCTGGATTCACCCTTCCTCCCAGACTTGGCTTGTTCTTCCATACCATGAGGAGACCTGCCTCTGAGTCAGGCCACCTCTCTGCCATTATTCCACCATTTCTAGCTACCCACCTCTAAATGGATTATGATCTTCTGAAACTGTGAGACAAAATAAATCTTTTCTCCCTAAAGTTGTAGATGTCAGGTCCTCTATTTCAGCAACAAAATGTAAAGAACACAGTGCTGTATGTTTGGTTTTTTATGTATTCATTACATCTTCCCTTCCCTTCCCAAATGCTTAATGAGTACATACTGTGAGCACAGCAGCATTTTAGGGAACTAGAGGTTATTTCAAATAAGACCATTGTTTCCGTTAAGTTTTCTTATTGTAAAAATAATGAACACGGGTGGCCCAGTACGTCCTCAAGACGCAGTTACAGGGCAGAGGGCAGAGATGGAGTCGTAGTTACTTTGTGCATTCCTGGGACAAGATATCTGACCCCCACATGGAGAGGAGGACAGGTTTATTTTGTGTCACAGTTTTTAGAGGATTCAGCTCATAGTCTACTGTCTCTGAGAGTGAAAGAGTGTGGCAGAGCACAAGGCAAAAGAAAGCTGTTCCCTTCATGGCGGCCAGGAGCGGAGAGGAAAGGGACGAACCAGAGATAAGAATATGCCCTTCCAGACTGTGGCCCCAGTGGCCCATCCTTTTACAAGGTCCCACTTCTAACAGTGCATTCAGCTACTGAATTCATCAAGGGATTGATTTATTGATGAGTATATCTCCCCATAATGTCATCACCTTCCAAAAAAACTGAGCCTTTGGGGAATGTTTTGTATCTAAGTCATAGCAGTGGGTGTAGGGAGACGTTGTCTGTCCCTAGAAATCAACGATTGTTCACGTGCTGTGTGTTGTTTGTGCCCTGCCCATGGAAGCGTCTTGGGCAGGAGATGGGAGAGTAGAAGACAAGGGATTTGAGTCTCTTCTCATTTCCTCCTTGAAAAAAAAATCACTGAGTTAGAAAGTAGGCCTCAGTGCTTACTGTTTAAAACTTGTTCTGAATTTCTGTAATGAGGACCTGCCTCTAAGAGGAGAGAAATACTGTTTTAAATAGGAGAGTCAGGGGAGCCTTCTCGGAGGAGCTGGCATTTGCACTTAGATGTAGTGCATATTAAATGACAGAAAACAAGATAAACGCAGATATTCGGCAGCCCACATCTGAGGCCAACTGACCTTATTCAAGATTTAAAAATTCAAATCATTTTTTAATTCCTTCTAGACCTCTTAGACATAATCACCAAAGTAGAAGAATCATGAGACAGCCAGGGCAGTGCACTGGGGCATGTGAGTGACAAGTGAGGAAAGGGACATTGGAGAAGTGGGACACATTTCAATAGAAATAATGCTCCTGAAACATGAGAATCTAGAAAAAGAAGGAGGTGCTTCTATTCTACTGTTCAGAAACGCCAACCTCACACAACCCAGAACTGAATCCCCAGCTCCCAACCTTGTGGAGATTCATATTTGGTTTTCTGCACACGTTCTTATCCTTTGTTACTTTCACGTTGAGTTACAGTCTTATTTTCAGTTTTCCAAGAAAGTCTACTTGAAACTACAAAAATAACGTAAATATTTTGGAAGTAAATATATTCACCTTTTAATTCTACTTGCTTTAGCTTCTTCTTTTTTTTTTCTTTAGTTGGCAGACTGGAAGAATATGATTAACTCAGCGTGGTTATGTAGGCCATTTCTACATCCTCGTAGGTACACTGTAGACATTTATTCAAAATTGGGCCCCTGGAATAAGGATCTCCAGCAAATGATTTATTATATGTGAAGTAAATTCATCTAGATCATTCTCACCTTTCTGAGAAATTCATATTAATGCCCGTTATGTGAAATATTTGTAGCAAGTGATATTTCTGGAATATCTTATCACACCACAATGCTGGTTAGACAAACACAAATTGGAGTTTAGCATCCAGTTTTTACTCTGAAAATGTGTTCGCTCAGCAATATTTTTAAGCTTCTTGGCGTCACCCGAGTAAATTGAGGTTTCTAGAATGAAAAGAAAATGTACTTTTTTCATATTACTGTTATCAGGAATCTCCCTTTTGGGGAGGCTTTCACTTCAAAGTAGGCCCTCTCTCATTTGACCAATCATCTATGGTTTGTTTGAAATTTTAAAATGCATGCTTTGCTAAATTCTCATACGGCAAGAGGTCTTTCTTTTCCTTAAATAACCACTTTGAAAGAATGAGCTTGCAGTTTTTTAAAGTAGTACTTATTATTTCAGACCATTCAAACATGACACATAGGTTGAAGGCCTGCCACTTACTCATTTTGGGCTAGCATGAGCTCTACTTCCCAAAAAACCTACAGGAATGTTTACACATGCTGTGTTAAATCTGGGCCCTTCTGGGGATTGGCTAGAAATTAAATAATATATGCCTCATTAAAAGCTCGGATCCTTATAAATAAAAGCAAAAATAGAAATTGTATTTAGGGAGTAAACTGGAGTTTACTTTCAGAAATGTGCAACAACAAAAACATTCTGCCACATTCCACAATAAATAAAATATTGCTAACAAATGTGCCAGTGTTTCTCAGGGCAGTTTATATTTTATTTGAGAGTTGTTGCATAAGTTAGTGATCAGTGTGACTCTGCTTAGCTCAGACTTTAGAGCTGGAAGGAGACTTTAAAACTGTTTATATAAAGTCTTTATTTTATTAGCAAGACACACAGAACTTTAGCAAAAACGTGAGTTGGCCAGAGTGATTTCATCACTTCTGTAGTCCAACAGAAGCATCCAGGAGTTTCTCTCAAGCCTTCTTGCACTGTTCCTCTGTAATCTCCAAGAAGATTCACTGAAGTGGGCCAGTCTAGGAAGAATTAGTGACAGGAACACTGGATATCTGCAGTGACCAGGAAAAGACAAGAAAACTTCCCAGGTGACATTCTAAGCAATCAGAGTAAAGCATTTGTTCCTATCCTTCACTCCACCATACCTTAACCAGACTCCACAGCTGCGTCATTCTACAGAATCAGGGTGGAAGCTTTGTTGCTATCCATTTTCCCCAGCAAACCCTAACCAGACCGCACCCTGCATCATACCCTCTGTGGGTGTAATTCTCACCTGGAACATCTCTGCATCCACCATTGTGTGGTTTGCTGTCTAGATGGCTTCCACATACAGCTTTGTGGAGTAATCTCCACACAAGATTGCCCTTCCTTAGGGATGCATAGGATTCTCCACAGATCATCAGGACTTTCTTCTGGCTAGTGGAAACCCTGAAAAACCTGAGGAAAAGGGAGTCACTTTGTAGTCTTAACAGAATAGTTACTCGGTTACCAACTTACACACCTTCCCAACAAGGTACCCCAACTCATGTATTTAAATCCCATGGGCTGGTGGAGTCCAGAATACTTTACCATTCAGAACATTGCTTGGAAATTTAGCTTTCCTAACGAGTAGCTTAGCTAGATGACCTTCGTTAGCAACAAATCTCTTTTAGTTATGAGAGTAATGGGGAGGGCGCACATTTCTCCTATTTTATGCCAATTTGTCATAATTTTTAAAAGATGGTTTGGCCGGTTGGCAGCATGTAGAGGGCTTTTTGTGGCTGTTATGAGCAGCCAACCTTGAATTTATAACCAGGAGCCATTTTTCATATTCCAATAATGATCCGTTGCACAGGATATGTAGGCTGAGGCATTTTCTTAAAGAAGGCTCTTTTCCAAATCCATGCCCTTGGATATGTTTTAATACTTCAATTGTGTTTTGACATTTTCATGTCTTCATTAGTGAATTCCAGCAGACCTCCTTCTCCTTGAAATTGTTGCCTGCCCCAACACCTCTTTCAGAGAACCATTTGTTCACTGAAGGATTAGGGCAAATTTTATTACTCTTAACAATAAAATAGCGTGATGTTTCTCTTTGTTTGAACTATGAGGGCACCCGTTACTCTTATGTATCCTCTCATTCTTCTGGGAATCCAAGTTGGTTTAATGTAATTCAATACGTTGCCTCACAGAATGTTAACGATAGAGCACTGAGTCCTTACACAGTGTCGACCCCCCAGACAGGTCACTGTGCCCTCCATGTTGGCCATCATAAAGTTTTACTTTAACAGATTTTTTCCTCTCCCTTTAGATTAGGACTGAATTTGACATTTTGAAGGTCTTCAAATGAGAGTGAACTGAATAACACAGTGAACATATACAACAATTATTCTTCTAAGAAGCCTAGGGCAAAACTAAGAGCACTTGCTCCCATAAAAGACACCGGGGGAAAAGGATAGATCCATAAGAATGAATAAAACCATATTCTGGTTGATCCCAAGTTCATCAACCCAATACCTGACTACATGTCTCTTTCTGCACGTGGGCCACAGACACCCTGGTGGTGTGGCAGTTAGGAACACTGTCACTGATCCTAGGAATCCGAAGACCTAATCTTTTCACATTTAGTTCCCCCTTCACTCACAGTCAGATTAGCCTCTTCAGTGATCCGTTCTCATCCTTGCTTTACTCTCTTTTCACCTTCCCCATGCTTCCAAGACCCTTGTAGCCCCAGCTGTATTTACTACACCGTGAGTTAAAACACACATCTCTGCTATGTAAGCAAAAGTGTTGAGAAATAATGAGGTGGAAGAAAAGATTATAACATATAATTAATTGCAGATTAGTATCTAGTATCATCTTCTTAACTACTTGTTGGAAATGAAAACAAGGTCTTGCAATATGAATGTGCTGAGTCCCTTCTCCCACATGGCTGGTTAATGAATCCTACAAATCGTAAGTGACCCCTTGGCCTGAGGACATTGACACTGCTGACAATGGCCTTAGTAGCCGCTCAGCCTTCCTGAGAGGTGATATAAGCTTGACAAATTTTCTTAATGATTGTGATAGCTGCCAATACTTAATCTATCTGTCACACTCTCATCCCACACGCAAACTTAAAATGCTCATGAGCTTCTGTGAGAAGATAACATTCTTTGGTAATCTCTTCCCTAGCCACAGAACCAGGGAAGTCAGGGAGCTTTTACATGTCTGAAATAAGGCTGCCAAATCCAAGTTCAGCTTTTTTCACCTCAAGATTCTACTCTGTTTTCTCCATTTCTTCCACCTCCACAAAAATTATTAATCTTATTACATTTCCACTTTTTGAGAATGTAGAGTCTTGGAACACGTCAGAATAACTACTGATCCACTTCTCAACTTAACCTTTAACATATTGGAAAATGAGTGAAAGACTAAGGTCAAACTGGGCACATATGACCAGTAACAAGGCAGGGATCCCCAACCCATGGGCCAAAGAATAGTAGCCTGTTAGGTAGTAGGTCGCACTTCAGGAGGTGAATGGCAGCCATTATGCAAAGCTTTATCTGTATTTACATACTGTCCTCATCATTCAAGTAAATGCCTAAGCTCTACCTCCTGTCGTACTGGTGGTGGCATTGAATCTCATGGGAGCATAAACCCAACTCTAAACAGCACACATGAGGGATTTAGGTTGTGTGCTTTGTGAAGACTCCAGTGCCAGATGGTCTGAGGTGGCACTGAGGCAGTGATGCTAGCACCACCCCATCCCTGTTTGTGGAAAAATTATGTTCCACAAAACCAATTCCCGATGTCAGAAACATCGGGGGCCACTGAGCTAGGAAGGAGGATATACCCTAGTATGAGAGTTCAGCAAGCTTCTTATTTTCAAACCTGGAAGTAAATCACACTGATTCCTATGGTTACCAAGTCCCAGAACAACACAGGTAAGGCTTTCGGAATGAGTGGACTACGATAAACTCTTAGGCCCAGAGAGGTTTTGTCCCCAAAGGAGTCTGCTGAGCTGAGCTTCATTCTGCACATACTAATCAGATTAGACAGCGGCTCTCCTGGGGTGCAGTGTGCTTACAGGGGTGGAAAGCAGCCAGAGTATTTAGAGAAAATCCTTCCTGATATAAAAGAATTTGGTAAGAGTCAACCTCTACTTAAAAATTGACTAGTGGCCAATCCCAAGGACATAAATTGAATATTTCTCTAATTTTAAACTTGACATCTGCAGTTACTGGCCTAACATACTTTAGGTCTATTTAGCCATTGTGGGAGCTGCCCCTGCCCTTTCTGGGGTAGGTGCAGCCATGGGTAATGGTTTTATTTCTCCTGCACTAATGTTTACGTCTGGACATTCCAGGCTAATTATGCAGCTTGGTCAACCAAACCAGGCAAGCCAAATCTCCCATAGGAACCTCTACAGGAATTGTCCAGAGACCAGATTATGCACTTCAGTAGCCTGAAAGTTGATCCCCAGTCCAGCCCCTCTTACTCACTGTGTGGAATGCTGCCCTGGCTGAGCTGTTCATTTGTCCAAAGTCATAGCATAGCTCAGTAAAAAATGTTAATGTTTAGTTTAAGATAAGCTCCAGAGCCTCGTATGTTAAGAAGACGACTGGATCGGGGGCACTATACTCATCAGTGGGTGAATTCACGAGTGATGCCTTGCACTGCTGTGAGTTGGGGCCTGGTTGGAGGTGTGGGCCACTGCAAATGTGACCTGAAAGTGTATATTTTCTCCCTAACTGCTGTCTAGTTGTGTTGGGTAGAGTATCTGTTCTTCTTCAGGCCATTGTGCCATGCCCTCTATGCCTTGAGTCTGGCTGACTCTGCCTCGACTGAGTCCTCTAAAACTGTGAGATAAAAATACAACCTCTCTTCCTTTAAGTTGTGGGTGACAGGTATTGCATCCCAACTGTAGGAAAACAACCAAAACAGAAGGTTTGCTGAATGATAAGTAAATCAATCAGCAGCAGGATCACAGGCATAGATTTGCTAGTCACTGGAGAAAATTGGGAGGATAGACTGCATTCATTACAGAGACCACAGACAGTCCTGAGAGACTTCTCACTTGCAGTTCTCCTGAAATAATCGCCTTCTGCTAGGGAACTTATAAACTATTTGCAACCCTGTTCATTGGAAGCAAAATTTACTAGGGTGAAGATGAAGTGAATTTGTTGAAAGAAATGTGAAGTAAACGAGCAGGTCTTTAAGTTACGTTCTTTATGTTCAACTCTAGAGCTATTTTTACATTGCAACAATCGATAGTAGAGATTATGTAAGAAGACATTCATTTAATAATTACTATGGAGGCTGGTTCTCCGCCAACGGAGTATCAAGCAATGAGTACAAAACAATAATCACCAAACTTTTTGACTCAGTGGGAACTGTAAGATAATTTTGAGGGGTCCATTTTTCTTCAGTATCAATTATACTCTGGTTATTGGCCTTCTGTCTGAGGTATAGGTGGTAAAACTTTGTTCCCATTCTGTCAGTTCTTTCTTCACTCTATTGGTAGTTTCCTTCATCATGCAGAAGCTTTTCAATCCGATATCGTCACATCTGTTGATTCTGGGCCTGTTTCATTTGCATCTGAGATGTCCTGTTTAGAAAGCCCTCACCCACTTGCACGTCTCTAAAGTTTTGCCTGTTTTATCCTCCAGATGGTTCAGTGTTTTCATATTAATATCTAGGTCTTTAATCCACTTGGATGTGATTTTGGTACATGGTGATATGTATAGATTCATTCATCTACATGTGGATAACCAGCTTTCCTAGCATCACTTATTGAAGTGGCTATCCTTTTCCCAGTGTGCGTTTTTGTCCACTTTGCCAAAAATCAGGTAGCCGAAAGAACTTGAGATGTTGATTTTCAAAACTGCGTATCTCATGGCACCCAGGTGGTTCCTCAGAAACAGGGTGGATTGATAGCACTGAATAAATGTGAGTGGGTGACTCTATCTCCACACGCACCTCCGAATTTCATAGGAGTAAAAAATACTCTTGAATGACCATCATACCATATGAGAATCACTAGGAAACACTAGAGAAAGAAACGAGAAAGGGCCCACAGTATAACAAGGAAAGTCATCCATTTCCCCTGGGAATTACAAAGGATGATGGAGCTAGTTCTAAGTCTTTGACAAATCATGATACAAAGCTGAGGCTTAAAAACTGAGTTTGCTCTACCTATTCTGGGTATCATTCCAAAAGAGTTGAATCACATTACAGTGACAGATGCATACCCAGGATTGGAGCACTGCAACTCACAATAGCAGCCAATATGTCCGTCAACAGTTGAATGGGTAAAGACACCATGGTATATACAGAGAATGGAGTATTAAAAGGTTTCTTTATTGTGAGAAGTCCAAAGTATAAATAATAAAAGAACAAATAATAAGAAACAGAGAGGAGACTGTGTGGAGAGGAGGGAGATCCTGGTAAAGTGGAGGATAGAAGGATAGGAAATGACAGTAAAAACGATTAAGGTATGACCCGTATATGCACCATTTGTTGATGTTGAGGGCAGAAAATCTGTATCATAAATATATACTATCAAATAGAATGCAAATATTATGTATCACAAAACTGTACTGTTAAACAGAAAGATTTCTACTCTGTCATCCCTTAAGTATAAATTTGTCTTTTCATAAGTAAAGATCTTGAAATCTGGACTATTTCAGGAGGAGAAACACAAATATAGAGATGCAAAAATATGTCCCTCCCAATAAAATGTATTTATTCCATTGATTCAAAATAGAATGTTAAAGCATTTCCATTAAACATATTAATAAGGTTGGAGCCTGAATATATTTAAAACTTAAAATTTTTAATAGCCCCTTTATCAAGAAAGGGATTTTCTATCTAATTATTTTCATGGCACCTATCACAGGCATCTTCCTGCTTTTTGACAAATGCATTCTTCTTAGGCAAAACATACATGCCAAGGAAATTATAGTGCCTGTCAAGCTTGTAGACATCTGAAATACAAACTTGGTGATGAAAATCATAGAACATGGAGTTCTAAGAATATGGCCACTGTCCTAAACTGGAATTGCAAGTCTTTATGAAAATGCATACCAAGCCAGGCACTACCAGGCACTGTGTTGCTCTTTCTGTCTCTCTCACTCCTGATGTAGGGACTGTTGTAACATTAATTCCGTAGGAATGAGACCTTCCGATAGTCCTGAAATCAACTGATTTTATCCACTGAAGGTGTAGGAGCTGTTGTGACCCAAGCCGGTCTCTCCTTTCCCGAAGAGCAACCAGACTTAGAAAGCTACATAGCTCTGTTTAACAGGCATTGCTTTCACCCTTTGCTTAGGAATCTACAGTATCTAAAATTTGGTCTATGGCTACTCTTATTGTTATTTTTATGATGCAAAGCCATTATAAATCAACAGCAAATAAACCAACCAGAGATTAATAACCAATAGCAGCAATATAACAACAACAGGCATAACAAATGGCAACAGAAATCTACCATAAACTGGCAAAACTGAGCCCCAAAGAGTGCCTTGCTATTCAGTTCATAAAAGGCCGCATGCTGTCAGCCTAGCCACAGGAGGACAATCAAACCGGCGCTCCTGGTCAGGCAAGAGGACTGGTTGATGTGCTCTGTCACTTCAGACAGTTAGTGAAAGGAAATAGATCTCTTTCTTCCCTCACTGGTAGTAGGAAACACAGGGAGATCGGAAGAAGAAAGAAGGGAGTGATGTATAAAGTTCAGGCAAACAGAAAGGCTTGGCTGAGAGCTGTGGGGCAATCTTAGAGCCACATAGCCTGGGGTGCTTGGCTTAATCTATTCTCACCATTGAACATGCAGTGACCCCAAAACCTGTTCCAGGGATGAGAGGTGGTGCTGCTTGGAGATAAATGGAACAAACACATGTAAACATATGTCGTACCTGTGCTTGGGTCTAAGACCTTGGCTTCACACATGTAGATAAGAACGAAAGTGTAGGTAATGGTGACCAATGCATTGTGGGTTAGAATTTAGACTAGATCGTCAAAGCTGAGTAAGATCTTGATAGATAAATTAGGAGGCAAAGATGGCAGAAGAGTGTACTAGAGTTGAAGTATACCTGGATGGCTGAAGGCTGGTTGTGTGGGAAGGGAAAGGGAAAAGTGAAAAAGAAAAGGTAGAATGAAAGTATTAAATTAGAACCTTGGATTTTTTTATACTTCAAGCAGCAGAAGCAGGTCAAAGTTTTTCAAGTGGACTTGATATACTTAGCATGATGGTACATGCATGGAATCCAATCATTCTGGGAGGTGAGGCAAGAGGATCACAAGCTTAAACTTACGTAGTCCCTGCCTTAAAAAGAGCAGGAAGCATATATATAGTTCAGTGCAAAAGCTATGAATTCAATCCTCAGCACCATCAAGAGAGAAGAAGAGAAAGGGAGAATGAGCAAGAGAGAGAGAGGGAGAGAAAGGAGAGAGGGAGAATATGACATGTCATGTTTTAGGATGATGAGCTCGTATCAGTCCGAAGGACCAATATTTAGGAGAGCCTAGAAGCAGTAAGATCACAGATCACCGTGGAGATAATCAAGATACTCAAGACAATGACTAAAAAGCAAAATACAATAAAGTACTCACTGGATGTGGAGTTCAGAGGTGGAAATTTAGATCTGTATCTCTTAAACTTAAGTCATTGTTATTGTTAAAATGGGGATTCTGACTCAGAAGTTCTAATTAATGCAGGAATGTTTTTTTTTTTTTCTAAAAAGCTATGGGAGATTCCAATGCTGCTCTTCTATGATTTGCACTTTGAACAGCAGGACTTGAGAACACTTGGGGTTCTATCATTATGTGACTAACCGTGTGGTATTTCATTAAATACTTTTGGATGAGGGGAAGATGCCAGTGGGTTACACTGTTGGACACATTCAATATGAATCTAAGAGTCATTTATTTCGGACGTGAGGTTGAAGCTAGGCATAAATAATTAGAAATCACTACATAAAAAGTAAAAAAAAAAAATTAAAGTGGATAAAATATTCAAAATGGAATGATTACTAGATAAAAGGGATCAAACCCAGCATAGTATTAAGGACCTGAAACAGTTGAGTTCTTAATAGTTACTTGTTTCAAGAACAAATGGATGTGTCTGTATTCATAAATGAAAATGGAAATGAGAGAGGACAAAAATGGAGAATAGAAAGCAACAGTCAAGACCCTCAGAAAGGTACCCAAGTCCCAGAAGACCCAAGAGAGAAGGCTTCTGTGTGATTCAGCAGTATATCTTTTGTTCCCTTTCCAAAAGTTTTAAAAGCAGCATATAATAGAGACACAAGTATACCCATGTTCATAGCAGCAGAACTAACAATAGGTAAACTGTGAAAGACTTCGAAATATTCATCAACAGACTCTTGGATATAAAACCTGCGGTATATATACACAATGCAGTATGACTTTTCTGTAGACAGATGAATTTGAGGTTTTTGTAGGTAAGTTGACACAACTTGAAACGATCATGCTTAGTGAAGTGAGTCAAATGCAGAAAGTAAAATATCACATGGCTTCACTAATATGAAAACCACAGAAAACAGGCACTTTCAGAGAACTAAAAGAATGTGATAGTGAGAGTTGGGGCGATGACGGAGGAAGCCGGAGGGTCAATAAGGGGGTGGGGGAAGGGCTTGTCTTGTTGTCGTGATATGTATGTGCACAAAATCCTCAAGCTCACTGGGGGGAAAAAGAGAGAAGTCTTTTGCTGAACAGGAAAATAGAGTATGCAGTAATAACGTATGTCAGTCTTTAAGATTTCTTGTCCTTCGAAGACATGGGAGTGGGTGAACTGGAATGGCATCCACTAGACACTGTCAGAACTGAGGAATTCATTTTCCTAACCGGATAGATTGGCTTCAGTCAGTCTCGGCCAAGCACTTCTCCAACAATTTATTTTCTTCTGAAAGCAGCAGCACTCTCACCCACATCTAGACCGCCATTGTAGAAGCAGTCGAGTTCAGTGACTGGCCCATGTTGGGATTACAAGGATCAGCCACTCCTCTAAAGTGTCGCTGTTCTGCAGGGAAATCCTAGCTCAGCCCATCCGCTGGAGTCAGCCTTGGTTCTGGGTCAAGTTCTTGAGAGTGCTGCTTCCATCCAAGCCTGCTTCCTCAAACTCCCATGTTCCTAAGCGTGCTCCCTGGTAGCCTTCACCCAGCATCTGTTCCCTGGAAATTTGAACTAAGACAATGTCATTTTTAGAGATCAAACTGAAAAAAAAAAAAATCAAATTTGCATGTGCCTCTTCCTAGGCCTCTTTCTAAACCTAAATTGGAGTTCTCTACCTCCAGTCGCCTTTTGCATTTCTGCTCCTGGAGTTGTACTGGCAGGTGCTGCTATATACCACCTGTGCAGAACAGCCCAGTAACCTTGGGGGACATTTTTGCCACAGTGAGGTCACAGTCCCAGCTGTTGTATGATGCCTTCCACATCTTCTCTGTTCCCTGACTCCTTGTTTTGCAGAGCTGTTTAGGAAACAACCCCCCCACCCTTGGTTCTATTATGCACCTGCTGTTGCATAGAACTGGCATTTTGTTGCACACTCTTTAAAATGGAAGGACATGGCATTCTCTAATTAAATCTGCAGATCAAGCTAAAATGAAAGGCATAGCAAAATCATTAAGGACAGGCAGGAAACATAAAATGCCTTCAGAACTTAGCAATCTGAACAGGAAATGGCCCAACGAGTTTCAGCATGGAGACCTCAAAGCTAATACATCTGGAGGAAAGGAACCTGAACACAGACATTTAAATTTCCGGGGAGAAGTGTGGAAAGCAACAAGGCTAAGGAGAAAAAGAGGGAGATCAGGAAGTTGATACCAGACATTTCAGGATAAGCTTCTGGTGCACTGCAACCAAATAAAACACAGGTTACATTCCGTGGCCGTAGGTGGAGGGGTGTTACTGCCTATGGCTGCGGGGGCGTTCTCTGTGTAGCTGCCATGTGGTAAACATCCTAGTTGTCAGGTTCTAGGGGTAATAGAGTAAGATGAGGAAAAAAAGAAAGAATAAAGAGAAGACAAGCCCACAAACAATGAGTGAGTGGGCAAGGCTGAATTACAAGAAGGCAGGATGGGTGCAGGAAATCAGTGCAGGGTGAGACTGAGGACAAGCAGGGACCGCTCAGTGCTCTGCGGCGGAGAGGCCTGTGCGGAGGTGTTGCTTGGCAAGGTAGAATGAAGCCTGGGAGGGGCGAAGACAGTGCTCACAAGTGGGCCCAGACTTCAAGCGAGCAGAGAGCTGCCGCATCCACAAACACCACCACGTACACGGACGAGACCGAGAACACAGTGTCAGTGAAGTCTGAACCCGGCACCAGCTTCGAAGTTTCACAAGGATTCCGATATCTGTAACACCAGCTCAGGGACGTAGTTGGTCATTTTGGGTAAGGACTGATCTGTGTTCACACTTATAATCGATTCAGGAAAAATTGTTGTGCGAGTGAACTGTGTGTCCGAAAGCAAAGCAGATGCTCCACTAACGGACTCCTCATAAAAGCTGGGGCCTTTTCCTACTTATCTTTGCATCTCTGGTTTTACCTGCAACAGAAGTTAGCTTAATGAAACACTGATTAAAAGGTTTTCTGAATTAATTAATGATGGGGAAGTAAGAAAAAAAATTTTGTGTGGTAAGATTTTGGCATAACACAAGGCCAAATGAAGTGGAGTCTTGGGGGAAAATTTCTCAGGATACTTGCACTCAACCAAGAGATTGGTGCCTCTCCCACTGTTGTACCCCTCCCATCATCCCAGAGTCATTGTTTTTCAAAGATGGAACAGCCCTCAGCATAGGTTTAGACAGGCTTCTGCATTGAAAAATTAGATGGTTCTGTTATTTTTAAAGTTCAGATGTAAAAGGGAAGATCCACAGAGGAAGTATTCACTAAGTTATTGAACAAATGTTAGGACCGTGGACCGTTTAGCAGCTGAGAACATGGGCCTAAGTGCCAGATTTTAAGTTTCAGCTACTTCCTAATTGAGTATATGATATTTAACATCTATCTGCTTAAATTTCTCATTTATAAAACAAGGATAATAATAGTTCCTGATGAGTGAGGTGGTTGTGAAGATTAAATTAAATATATCATGTAAAGCATTCAAGCAAATGCCAATGAGCTGATCCGTAAATGTTTGTGTGTGTGTGTGTGTGTGTGTGTGTGTGTGTGTGTGTGTGTGTGTGTTTGTAACACTTACTATGTGAAAGACACTCCTACCTACTAAGACATAGTAGTAAACAAGATTATCAAGGTATTTTCTTTCTTATCCCCTCTGTTATAGGTTTCTTCTTCTTTTGGGGGGTTCAGCTTCTATAATAAGAGGGAAGTAAAAGAAGCTTATATTTTCGGATAGAAATTGGTTTCAGAAAAAACAAACTGAGGAGACAGAGAATGCCATGGTAGGAACAAGATACTCTCCCAAAATGGCCTCCCTCCAAAAAAGATACTTTGGGCAGATCTGAGATGGGACTGAAAGGAGACACTCATGTGAGAGTCTGCAGGAAGGAAGTATCTTGAGGAAGTGTTATCCTAAGGTGGGACCAGCCTATTGTGTTCACAGTGACAGAGGGAGCGGCTTGGTGAATAAGACAGAAAGGAAGTCAAGCTCTAGGAGGCAGGCGGAGGCTGGACCTTGCAGAGATTTGCTGCCGAGGATAATAATACTTGCCTTTTCAAAAATATACTAACCATTAACTAAAAATGTTTGCACAGGGAGGAAATTGATCCAATTTGGAGTTTCCCAAGATGGCTGTGTCAAGAGGAGATTATGAGGTCTTAGAAATGAGGAGACAATTGAAGGACACTGCCAATAGCCTAGTCCAGATGTTATTTAATACCACATGGGATGAAGGATAGGCTTGGAGGTAGAAAGAGTTTATATTGTGTGTGGAGAACTGACCAAACTTTAAGGAACAATTGAATCCATTAGAATTTTCAATACCCAGAATTTAATTAAGCTCAGGGTAAGAAAAAAATGGTTTCAAAACTGATTGCATATAGCGGCTGCCTTTTAGTAACTTTCAAGCTGTATTTGTTAGAGTCCTGGCAGAAGCCATTGAATACATGGAGTAGAAATCCCATACAGATTTATTAAAGCATGCCCCTCCATTCTAACTTAAGGCAACACATACCTCCTTGCTTCAAAGAGTCAGTTTGACCAAGAGACGTCTCCTTCACTTGACCAGAGAGCTAAAAACACTACTGTGTCATACAGTCCTCATGGCTCTTCTGGGACCTTGGCCCTCTACCTCTCTTATCTACAGGGGCAGGGGCAAGACACAGGGAAACACATACATACACATACACACACACACACACAGACACACACAGACACACACACACACACACACACACACACACACACACACAAAAGGGTGAAGAGTCTAGAAAGTAATGAGTTACACCACCACACCCCTGAGCCTGACAAGGAAAAGTAGAAAACAACATTAAACAAGCTCTGAAAAAAGTAGAACGAACTAGGGAGCTTTCTGGCACAATATGTAGTCCCAGAGGGTCTTGGTGCTCACGCCTGATGTGCCCCAGAACAGAACGGAAGTGGGGAGTAAATCCTCCTGCTCCGTTTCTTGCTCTTGGCTTCCATCAGACAAACTCAGCTGAAGACTGTGTGGTGTTAATATGAGGTGCTGTTCTCCCCAGGTCACAGAGTAGGGGAGAAAGAAGTAGAGGATGGAGCTGGCCACGTATGTTAAGAGAGCAAGGCAAAGGGAAAGTGAAAGGGCACAAGATTGTTACAGAAGGAAGAAAACATAGTCTGGGGCCACACGTGATAGTGGCTTCAGGGTTTCGCACAGCACATGCTCAGAGCCTCTGATTCCACCTCTTCCGTGAAAAACACCCGTAACTATTATTTCTGAAAGTAACCACTACTTATTATTTTTTTCTCACT
>PVKB01001310.1:0-260622 GCA_004027205.1 Ctenodactylus gundi
CTGCTTCCCTGACCTTCCATATTGTATTTGCCACCTGATGATCTCTGCCCAAACAGCAAAGTATGGCAATGAGGATTTCTGTCTTTCAGATGTTGAAATTAATCCGAGTCGTCTTGAGTAGTTAGTATCTGGGGATCCCTATGATCCACGTAAGCAGGTTATTATGTTGTATTTCAGTAGTGAGGGAAATGTGTTATTAATCTAAGACTGCACTGGTAAATAAGGAAAAAAACTAGTTAATAGATGAATACTTGGCATGAAGCCTCTTATAGAACAAACTTTCAACGTGTTCGGTTCAGAAGGTGTAACTATCCTGAACAAGCAATAAACACATACTTTAAAAAAAAAATTTGTTTTTGATGAACATATATCAATCACACATATTAACGAGATTCATTATGCTCCTTTAACACATGCCTGAAGCATACACTAAAAATACACTAAAAATGTGGCAATTAATCAGTCTGACTTGAAAGAGTGATTCAAGTTATCAGAGAATTTCCTGTTTCTCCAACTTGAGTTTACATTGGAAGTTTAACTTGAAGACCTGACAAATCAATAGGAGTTTTAAGTTAAATTCCTTTCAGTGAATGAGTTCTATTTTCAGTATTTCAAGTAGTATATTTTGTTTTAGCTTTTGAAATTATAGTCACTTATGACACACTTATAATATTAAAAATTTTATTAGGAACTTTAACTTCATATAGCTAACTTGGAAAGTTATTTACTAGATTTCTATAGGTGTTAGGTTTTGTAAACAAGATATTCTGTGCAGTGACCGTACATGGTTCAGTTGTGTCACTTTGTGTGATATGTATGGGATGAATTATAGCACTTTATAAATTATTTCTTCACGACTGTTGAGTATTTAGAGTATACTGTAAATATATTGTTGTTGAACAATAACAGCAAAAACTTACTGCTGACCTGGTGGTACCTATTCATAGATGTTGATTTATTAGTTTTTTTGAAAATACATTTCAATGTATTATGTAACAATGATGTTATTTAAATTAGCATATATGAAATAAACAGTATTTGAATTAATAGAGTATGGCTAGAATGGTGAAATTAACATAAACTTGTGTATAATGGAATGATTTCCAATGACATTTTCCAGGACAGAAAAAAATACGCTGTCTAAAATGAAGCAAGGTTTAAGCAGCCTGCATAGAGGGTGATGGTGACTCTTGGGACCTTGTCTGAAACTGTTCCAGGGTGTTCCTGATAATAGCCTGACTCTGCAGTTCACCATGCCGGTTCCAGCTCACTAACTAGCACAGTGCTTCCTCACTACCTTGTAAGGGCCTTCCTGATCATCTCATATTATTGATGTAATTCATAATGTCGTTACTTTCTGATTGTGTTGCTCTAAACCATGATCGTGTAAAACTTTCTAACAGCTAAACCAAGCAACATAACTTTAGAGAGAAAAGACAGGAGAGAGTCAGAAAGAGAGAGAGAGAGAAAGAGAGAGAGAGAGAGAGAGAGAGAGAGAGAGAGGAGAGTAAGTGAAAAGAATAAATAAGGAAAAAACAAAGGAAAAAAGAACACTAAGTAGAGAAAACTGACAAGGGGACACAAAGACAAAACTGAAGGAGACTTTGCTTCTCTGCCATGCACTTTGCTAAAACTAAAGTGTGACTAGACTTCCTGCCCTGATTTTCTCCTGACTGGTTGGTACTGACCCTGCACCCTTAAATTCTGATTCTCGCTAGGCCTAGCACCTGGAGTAATTGGACAGAATCAGACTTTGTACTTGGATCAAATCGTATGGGGTTATCTTGAGGAACAAAATCCATGGAAAATATGTGCATAATTGTGCAAGGAGATTTATTAGTTAGGTTTCTAGAGTCAAAGATGGAAGTGTCTATAATGACCGAAGGTAGAAAGAGCTGGACCAGCAGCTGTTCAGTTAAAAAGATGGAAGTAACAGAATAAGATGGACTGAGGATGCAATCATTCCATCTCAGCCTCGTGAGTAGCTTAGATTACAAGCAGGGGACATACCATTCAGCCATATATTTAAATTATTAGTTTAAAACATTTTCGAAGGCTGGGCATGGTAGGATAAGCCTGTAATCCCAGCACTCTGGAAGGCTGAGGCAGGACAGTTACAAGTTCAAGTTCAGCCTAGGCAGCTTAGTGGCTTAGCAACATTGGACTGAAAGTAAACAAAATAAATAGATAAATAAATATATAAGGGGCAGGTTGTGGGGTGCTGCACAATGTGCAGGCCCTGAATTCAACGTGCATTTTTTTATTTGCACTCAATCCTAAAGTCATAGTATATAATGAAATCATTGTTATACCAATGTCTCTGTCATCCAGCATTTAGCTGTTTATTTAAGGCAAAAAGATCCCCAGACTATTTTTCTTTCTCTTGGCCTCCCTGATTGACTACATTTCCCAGCCTTCTTTGCAATTAAATGTAGTGAATGTCCTGAAATCTGGTCAGCTTCCTTTATCTTTCCTGCTCATTCTATTGGTTTGAATCTTGTGAAGAGGGATCGTCTTCGCTTCTCACAGAATAAAGGCCACTTTGTTCTATTTTCGCTGTGCAATATAGTGTGAAATCTGAATACTTTTTTTCTAATTTTTCAGAGTGATGGAACCGCAGTGCGAGCAGAGAGGGCGTTGCTTTGATTCACAGGCGAGTCTGAGTCTCTGGGTCGTCCTATACGAAAGTTGAGCATTCTATACCCAAGTTTACCCTTTTTATTGGCCAGTTTTTCTGTTGCTGGGATAAGAACAATCGAGTCCTACAACTGAGGGGGCGGATAAGGCTTATTCTGCATCGTGATTTCCAAGGATCATGCATCTGGTTGGCTAGCACCAAGCCAGAAACCTCACGGTAGAAGGGCAAGTTGGAGCTCACTTTGTGGCGTCTTCTGTGTGGAATACAAGGAGCCGTATCTGTGGCCCATCTCTACCTGGGCTGTGCCCTCTGAGAGCACGTTCACCTCCATTCACCTCTTCAGATATCCCTCAATTCCATCAAATTGATAACTAATATTAGCTGTCTTTCTTCCTAGCTAGAGACAAGAGCACATGATGTTTCAGTGACTTCACAAATGTAAGGGCTGTCATGAATACAGTTAGGTTGAAGGTCTACAGAAATGACTCATTTAAGTGATAGAAGCTTGATTTTTAGGTTTATTAACTTCCAAGCAATCTGTATTAACTGGGTGCATTCTGTACTCATGAAACGTTAGATTATTTTCCTTATGAGATCTGTATTTCTGAACCCTTCTGTCCTGTGAGAGTGAGTCACCATCTTCGTTTTCTTTCCTAACTTAATAGCCTTTTTGTGTTTTCCTCCAGATGTTATTTTCTTTGGGCATAATTTAAAAACAAATAAGAGAGTGTATGCAACAATTTTGGTTGTTTCGCTCAAGATTGTGAGATGTTGGTCAGGAGAGTTTTTTTTTTTTTGGGGGGGGGGGAGCAAGTGCCAGTATTTTCTTTTGTAAATTGAGTGGGCTCCAGTGGTGCGGACTTTTATGTTCTATTTATTTATACATTTTCTACAGGTCCGGCCTCAGTGGTGCTGGGGAATCAGCAAAGGACGCTGCCCTTGTCAGGTTCCTGCTCTTAGGCTCTGATCCACTGATCCACTACCACAACCCTCCAGCACAGTTTTGGACACAAGGAGGGATAGGACCTATGCCATATTCTCTTTCCCATTCTGGTACAGAATGCTAGATTTTTCTTGTTCTGCATGATTAAGATTATTACTATTTCCTGTCTGGCTCCTTTTTGAAAAATTTAAACACTTTTGATAGCATTCAAGAATAGAGAAAGCTTTGTGAGAATTCTTTTTATAGTTTAATACCCACTTACACCTCAGTTCTTCCAAATTCTCGCCTTACTTTCTGCTCCATCAAGGCAATAGTGATCTCTGTCTTTCAGCTTGTTTTCCCAGATCTTGCAACATAATCTACTGTGATTGGTCGTTGGCTATTTCTTGAAAGATGAGCACTTTTGATTGCCCTAAAATAGACTTATCCTTTTCAATGCCAACTGTTTTTGTCTCTTAGTTACATTTTCCTCCCTTTCTTCTAAAGGAAAACTGTCTTCAGAGCTCAATCTTGAATCATCTTTCCCCCCTGCACACTACCTCATTTGCTAAATTCCAATCATACCTTAGATATTCTCACACTTGTTTTGACTAGCCTGCTCCTTTGAACTTCAGAAGTATCTACCTGCACATAGCCAGTTCATAGCCATCTGATACCCATCTAAACAAAACAGAACTTTACTTTGTTCATCTAAAGGCTCTACTTTACATTCCACATGACTTCTGTACTTTACTGTATGCACTAATAATGAATCATACTTTCATTCATTTATTTTCTGTTGAAAATAAGGCATATTATATATAAAGTGTAATACATAATATGTACGTATAGTGTAATGGTCAAAATGGAGCAAATGCAACCAAGCTTAAGAAATAGGTCAGTCTTCATTCCCTTAACACCCTCTGTGTGCTCTTTCACATATCCCTTTATCATTACCTCATGTGATTATAATCTTGAGTTTGGTTGACTTTCATTAAAAATGTTCCATATATATCTTCATATAGCTATACTAGTATTTATATAACTACATATAACACTCCTCTCTAGTTAGTAGATACACAAGTAAAACAGCTTTTAAAAAAGGCCTTTATAACTTTCAAAACATGGACAAATTAAAGTAGTGATTCCTGAAGTGGATAACATTAAGGGGTCATATAATCATGACCAATGGTATTGGAGATCATCGAAGCTATGCTATTTCACAGTACTGTGGCCCTAGAACAACTAATATTGTGAGCAGAACAACGTTTAAACGGATCCTTATACCACATTATTCATATGAAAACATTCTTAATGTAAACAAAAGCACAGAAAGAGTAGGCTTGGAAAATAAAGGTGGAACTGGTCAAAACAGAAAGAAAAAAAAAACATCTCCCTACACAGGGAGGCCACTCTCTTCTACTCAGTAGTCATGAAGACATGTTATAAAAAGAGAAAAAAATGAATTTAAGCAGAAGAAAATATAGCTATAAAAAGAAATTTAAAAAACAGAATTGGTTTAAATGGGAAAAGAAAAATAGAAATTAAACTTAGAAGTCAAGACTGGGAAATTATAAGATTAAGGGAAAGAGTTTATTATGTTAGAACAAACCAAGATTTAACACAGAAAAAAAGGCAAGAAGATAGAAAAAAGTGGTAAAAGTAGTAAAAGTTATAGTAAAAATCTAATACCCTAAACGTAGAAGTTTTAATATTTTAAGGAGGAGTGAAGAGCTTATGGAAAAGAAAAATGAGAAAAGAAAGAGTAATAAATAGTGTTAAAATAAAACAAAGAATGTGTCTTACATAGATTCTTAAGACCTTTCGACTTCCTTGGATATACTGATTTTTGCAAAGCATCTTTTGTTGTTGCTGTTGGTGTTCTTGTCTCTATCCTCTTTTCAGAGATAAGACACGAAGACTCATCGTCAGCCATGACTGTTTTATTTTACTTTATACACAGAAATCTTTATTTTCTCTTCCTCACATGATATTGTCCCCATAGAGTATATTCCCATTCTTATGTTGCTTTTTTTCATGTACAAAAAGAAACTTCGGTTAAATTTTCCACTTGAAATCTCCAGTTATAAGATTGTGGCAAATGAAATCCATGCCACATTCAGACAGAAAACCTATCAGAGTATAGGAAGCACAATTTATATAGTTACTGGGCACATATTTGCTCTCCATCAAACAGGTAAGAAGTACCATGTCATTTTTATTTAAAAGCAATAATTTCAATAGTTTGACTAAGATTAGCAATCCTGAGAATCTTGGAGTTTTACCAGGTGTGTGGAAGACAGAGACAGACTGGATCTTTAAGCTGTACTTAAAATCAATCATTGACCACTACAGAACCAAAAGAGAACTTCTTTTTCTCAAGCAGCACTGTCTCTGAAAGGCTCAGTGGTGAGTGGCAGTCATTGTTGGGTTTCTGCTATTAGCCAAGGCTCTATTCAGGAGTCCTGTTTCCACTGTTTCACCAGTTTGCTGAGGACAAAGAGTACATCATTACTCAAAAAATTGTAGCAATCTCTTCCCAAACTTATTCCCTTCCTAATTTCAGGGAGATGTAATGTGCCATCTTCCCAATCTACCATCACTGCAAGCTCAGAATTACTTGCATACTTCTGCACACTTCCTTCGAAAAAGAAACATTCTATATAATGGAAATTTGTTATTTTAGAAGCAAAAGATCTCTCTGAAACCTTGAAAACAGCCAATCAGCCAAAGAACAAATTATAGACTCCTTTCAGGAGTAGAATAAAAGCAAAATAAACAAAACTATTTTTTATTTTTTATTTGTTTCCTTTTGTAAAATTGGTAACTTATATAAAAACTTATTTATTTATTTATTGACAGCATCTCACTCTGTAGTTCAGATTGGTCCTAAACTCACTAGGTAGCTCAGACAGGCCTTGACCTCATAGCAGTCCTCCTGCCCCAGCCTTCAGAGGATGGAGATCACAGGCATGTGATCAGTTATGTGGTACTGGAGAGTCTAACCCAGGGCCTTGTTCTTTCCAGGCAACTGCTCTAATTATCTCTGTGCTCTTCCTCCAGCAATTTAGATAAAAGTTGCTATGTAAATTTTATAGCCTCATCTCAATTGTCTCTTACTTCTTGTCACTTTTGTCGGTTTCTGTGGCCACTGTTTCGTAACAGTTTATTTCTGCAGTTGCTCGGATGTGGCCCGGCCTGTGTTTTTGCTGCTTCACGGCTCAGGACACGGTGAGATCACCACGCCTTTATTATGCGGTGCTCTCAGTACTCGGCGAGTGCGAGGGCCTCTCCTTTCCTGCCTGTATCTCCCTTTGAATGTGTTCTTTGCTTCCTTTCAGTGTGCTTGTCCTTCTGGGGGAAAGAAATGAGAGGAATAGTCTGGTCTGACCTGTCTTTCAGATGAAAAGAAGACGCTTTCAGGTGGCTATGACCCTAAACCTTCTTTGATACTTCTTCAATTACAATATCAAACAGCGCCTCCATTCCCCAGACCTCCTGAAATGGCATGGAATTGCACAGGGTAACTCTTTCCTGCCCGCTTTTCTGTGGGCGACCTTGACAGCATAGCACGCTTCCATAACCAGCCAAAGTGTGCAAAGATTTTAATGAGCAACTTAAGCTCGTAAGGGATTGCTTCCTTTTCACCCGCTGGCTTTGTGGTAGGTAGGAAAAAAAAGGCACCCATGTTTCCTTATAGCAACTGACCAGGCTATTAGTTGGGCAAAACCCAGAGAATTCTTCTGGTGTGGTTCTTCTGCCATCCTACATCTTCCACTCCTGCACGTTGGAACAAGATTGAGAAGAAAGATGCGATGGGGTGACCTCTTGGGGCCTTAGGGGAAAATGCCATTCTTGTTTTTGTGCTACAATTTTATGAGTGATGAAACTATTATATAATAGAGATGTTATCTCCCTCTGTGAAATGTCCTACTATCTAGAACCTCCTTTTTTCCCCAAAAAATATGCTTCAGATTAAGTTCCATAGTAAGGTCTACCAATGGTTTGTTTTAACTCATTGCTCAGAAAGACTATGCTTATCTTGTCCCTTAGAGATGAATCTCTTCAATTTCCTCCCTATTGGTCAAAGTTGTCTAGATGAATCTAGAAATCAGTTATCATTTGTTATTTTCTTTTTCACAAAACTGTCTGTTACATTACATTAACTTAAAATGTACAACCCTCAAATACAAAGTTCACACTGCTTTCATGCCCACAAGGGGATTCTTATTTTTATAAATTGCAAAAACAGACATGGAGAATTATACTACACTTTAGAAACTTAGATTGAAATTATTTTTCATACGAAATTTTTTTTCCAAGGGAGAAAATGAGAATACGTACTTCACAACTAACCAACTAACTACGGAAAAATTACTCAGCTCTTTGAGATAAACACGGGTATTCTCGGTCAACATTTTGTTTTGTTACTCTCTCTCTCTCTCTCTCTCTTTCTCTCTCTCTCTTTTATTTATTTTATTTTTTACCACTAGTGTGAAGTTTCTGACCTTCAGTGTTAGGAAAAGTTCTCTTAATGCCAGTCTTCAATTCATGTGTACTGTAGTTGTTGTAAAAAATGCAGTTTTAATCTACCTTGACAGTAGAAAATGGGCTTACCTATCTCCAAAAGTTCTCCGGATTTGGCTAAACGATTTAGCTTTCCAAAAGCTACTTTAGATGAGTCTGTGGGTGCATGCGTGGAATCTCTGCTTTGTGGGAGTTTGTGATGGAAGAAAAAAAATTGAATTCCAGCCTCAGCAATGAGCTAGCTACTGTCTCAAAGAAAAAGAGTGAGGTGTGTTTAGCTCAGTGCACTGGTCCTGGAGTCAATCCTGAGTAACTGCCTATCCTCCTAACAAAGCTTATTTATGAGAAATTCATTAGGAAACCATTCATAATACATATAATAGTTTCATAATACAGGCTTTATTTTGTACATATTTAATAGACTTCTTTCCATGTAGTATAACATATCCCATGAACACCTACACTACCTTTTCCTTTTCTGGTTTGTTCTCTACAGAGAATGACTCTTCAAGCCCTGCCTCTGCCCACTTACATAACTTCATCCCTGCATCTCAAACAAGCCGAGGCATGACATCATCTTTCAGCATAAACAACTATATATCCCTTTGTTGTGGAGAGATTAAAAAAAAAGTTAGACACACTATATATGGCTTTGGGTTTTATTATATAACAAATGCCACAACCTGTATTGACAGCAGAGTCTCTTCTCTGTGCTGCAGATGGAAATGAAAAGAATTAGAACTCGCTGTGCTAAACTGCTGAGATCACCATCATACATTATTAATTAAAATAAATAAGAAATAAAAGAAAAAATGACTTTTCTCCCGCTACTTGGAAGGTCTGTAATGCATTATCTAGTCATCAATTCAATTTCTTTTACCACATCACACACCAAACTTTATACTATGTGGCTGACAAAATTCTCTCCATGACCTTGTCACTTTGAGTTTTCATAAATTCCCCTGTACCAGTTACCTGTCTCATAGTCACTGGGAACTTACTTCCCAGCATCTTAAATTCACAATCACAGAGCTTAGGAATAAAAGCCAAGCTGCTGGCATTGATGGGCTATTTCAAAATAACTAAAAATAATATGAGCAAATCTGTCACTCAGAAGACTTAGAGCTTCACATTTGTTGGGTGACCTTGGAAAAAACACTTAGGCTGTGTCTACCAGAACCCTAAACAGACAACTGCTGAGGTTGGCTGAGTAAAACAGCACAACATAGAAGAAGGAGGAGAGAATAAAAGGGAGAGAAAAGGGACAGGAAGAAGGGAAAGAGAAAGAACAGAAGAAAAAAATCAACCTAGTAAAAAATTTAGATTTGTTTAATATGTATTTACTTGATAATGGACATACAACCAGTCATTTACACTAAAAGGAGTCAAGTTCTTCACATTGTTTGTGGTTATTTGAAAACAAGCCTACACATTCTTTTGGAAGAAAGAGCCTAATTTCTATAGCTTTAAATTGGGGCTGGTTTTGTGATCCCATTTCACTAAAGAGAATGTGGTGAGAATCTGATTGTTTGACTAAGTTTTGAAAAGGGTAACTGCTTGATTATACATTTTTTGCATCCCACTTGGGGGAAGCTAGTTGCCATATTGTGCAGATGCTCAACTAAGCTAATGAAGGCATATTTGGAGAACAACTTCTCTACAGTAGTAAGTATCAGCTCTTCTGCTATACAAATGAGATGCTATGGAGTTGAGGACTTCTGCCCCAGGCAAGTGTACAGATTAATGACTGAAGGCTTGACCAACATGTACGTGGTATGCCATGGGAAATGTCAAACCAGAAGTACCCATTCAAACGGTTCCTGAGTTCACAATTCATAAAAGCTATGAAAGGTAAAAAATGAATATTGGTGTTTTGAGACATTAAAACCTTAAGGCAGCATTAATAATACCAATTCGGAGCAAGAATGAGTACTGAGTCACAATATTAGTGACTTGTACAACTATTTACTATTACTTTTTGAGTTAAAGACTGAAATAAATTTTATCACTTTACACATCTATTACTACCACAATTCTTATGTTTCTCTAATAAAATAACCAAATAAAGACATACATGATGGAAATCAATATAGGCTAATTAGTATTAATAATGGCTATGGGATATAATAGAGGAAGGAGTTTCAAGATTATTGTTTATTTCGTACCATTCATAACCACTCTTGAGACCTTCGTCTTTTGAAAATTTTATCTTTTGGTTGGATAAAAGATAAAATTGTATAAAAACAAGAGTTGTGTAAATGGTTTAAGTCTTTTTAATGGTTTAATTTTCTTCCACCTTTTTTATTATTCATTCTTTTTTTAGGAATTCAGTTGGTTATTTACTACTAAAAATTGAGTCAAAATGTTGACTAATGAATGTCTAGGGTGTGGCTGGGGGAAAAGTAAGGAAATGCTGTCCTTTGCTTGAAATTGAAAAAAAATTATCATTCTTTTCATTTGATATAGAAATTTATTTTGTTTTATTCTTTAATCTGTATTCAAAAGCAAAACAATGCATTTTTAATATTACTTAGAGCTCTGGGAACTGGATGAATGTCACAGAGGTTAAAGCACTTGCCTAGCAAGCACATGGCCCTGAGTTCAATTACCCAGCACCACATGAGCTGGGCATGGTATGCATTCCTGTAATCCCAGCACTCAGGAGGCTGAGGCAGGAGGATTGCCTTGAGTCTAAGGGTAGCCTGAGCTACCTAGTGAGTTCAAGACCAGCCTGGGATACAGAATGAGACCCTGTCTCAAAAGAAATACATTAGTTAGAGCTCTGATTTTTACTTGCTTGGAGAGATACAATTTTCAAACAGTAACTTGGAGTATCCAAAAGTACAGTGGGAATAACTAATCTGATTGTTTGCTTTGTCAGTAGATTCAAAGAGCCTACTTTTTGGAGCTAGGCCTTTAGGACCTGTTTAACTTGATTCTCCCTCTTTATATGCACACACATTCAAAACTGATGAATGTTGTTACAAACCATGGGGGAAATAACACTGGAACTCAAATCTAGCGGTTCTACCACTTTATCAAGATGCTCCTTGTTTTGGATATTTTTATGATTTTATCAAATTGACATTCACTACCAGTGTAACTATCTTACACCATTGTTTTAATTTCTATCTGACTAGGTTAATGGAACACAGACTTTTTTCTCTTGTAAAATCACTCTGGAACAAGAGAAGTAGAAGAAGCTTATTCAATCTCTCTGCCGTTCTATCTCTGAGCTTGTGTGCTCGTCGCTGGGGATTACTAGTCAGGGCTTCATGCAAATCTGTAACAAACGTGAACAACGTTCTGTGTCTGTAATGCCTTTGTGTGTGTAGGTTGCTTTTCCACGTGGATTTTCTTTAATACGTAGCTAGGCTACCAAAGGATGAAATACGAAAATGTATAACTGGCTGCTCTATGCTCATTTGATGATTAGCAAAGTCACCCACACTCTCATACTCTGTGAACTGTCTCTTTTCTTTTGCTGTAAGGTGAAACGTGCCTCTTCCCTGACCCTGTGGTCATCTCAACCAGCAGAGACTCCTGATGCACAGATTACATATCTCTCTCCTGTGTGGCCTCCTCGTTGCTCCTTGTTATGGGCTGCATAATAATCCATTTCCTACCCTGCTGCAGTTGGTATCTGGCTCTCTTGTCACTTTTCTTTATTTCAGTGACAGTTTAGACTCTGACTCATGGTCACTCCACCAAAATTCCAGGCCTAATTCCAAAGAACTTTAATACCCACGTAAATGATCCTCTCGGTATCTTGACATTAGGTTTGGCCTTTTTTATTTTAATGCCTGTGTCCTCAGCTAATCACTTCTTCTGAACTTGTCATTACTAAAACTGAAGTTCCTCCAAATTTTATTCACAGCAGTCCTATTTTCCCACACCTACTTCTTCCCCTGACTTGGTCTAAAGTCCCAGCTTTAGCATCTCGAGGGCACGAGCCTGTCCTTGGTCGGCCTGCATGTTTTACTATCCCCTATTTTTCCTTCCAGTTCTACATCTTTCCTTATTCTGCTTACATTTGACTTTTCCTCACTCAACTCCATCATGGCCGCTATTCATACGTCCTTTGCCTTCCACTCAGTTTACTCTTCTGGCAGAGCTGGCGACCGTGGTGTGTCTATTTACCGCGTCCCTCTTCCCATCTCTGCCCAGAGAGTAGACTGAACATGGCTGGGGAAAAACACCAGAGTAAGACCAGAGATTTCAAGCAAGTTTTTAATGACACCTGAAATCCACGTTGTCTTTGCCTGGTCCAGTTACTCTCCTGTTTTCCTTGGTGATTACTTCACGGTGTCTCCTCTCTTGTCAGATATCGAACACCCACTACACTACGCTGCCTGTGGACTGCTCTGGGCGCTGTCCACCTTGTTCGCAGCACAGTGCCAGCCTTCTACCTGTGCGCCTGTTACTGTGCCACTCGAGCTCGTTTGGAAAATTTCCACTCTCTGCTCTACCATTACGGTTTCCCTTTCGCTGAGATTTTTTTTTTTTCTGGTAAATACAGAATGTTCTTGGAATATCTTCCACTTCAAAACAATTTTCCTTGAATCTTGACTCTGATTACTACATTGGATTTTTCTTTTATTACTTAAAAATAGAATAAAACTTTGGAAGACAGTTATCTTCACCAACATTCTCTATCTATTTCCCTGTGTTTTTGGTTGAACCACCATACTCACAGTTGTGTGCTTCTAACACGTAAAACCCCTCCTGATCAAATTACCAATGACCTCCGTGTGGCTTCCTTCATCCCAACCTATTTCCCTTCTCACAGCACCTGGCAGACCTGAGGGGCCTCTTGCCTGGAAAATTCTGTCTCCCCAGCTCCCAGGACGCCTCACTCCTAAGAGTTTGGTGCTGAGTCACAGGCGCCTCATTCTTTAGCCCCTCTGCTGTTTCCTCTACTTGCCTGTCTCTAAGTGAGAGTTCTCTGTTGAATCCTGAGGTTTTTAAAAATTCTACATTTTACCTTTATTTTCACAAAAATTCACTCTTAAAGTTCATTTAAACCTTGACTAATATTAAATCAACAGCCTAATTTCAGATCTTGCCACTGAATTTATATAGCCAAATGCAGAAATAAATAAATAATAGATTCCTCATATTTTTTATTTCAAAAGCTGATTTCCATTCACTCGTTTTTTTTTTCTTTGAGATAGAATGTCTGAGGTCCACAGTGGTATTGGTCTCTCTCTGTAGCCCAGACTGACCTCAAACCCAGGGCAATGCTCTCGCTTCACAGCCACCGTGTCTGGCTTACCTGGTGCAGAGAAATAGAACTCAGCGTCTTAGGCTTGCTAAGCAAGCCTTCCAACTACTGTGCTATTCCCTTAGCCCCTTCATTTGATCTTATCACTTAAATGTTAATTGCACTCCTTCAGTTACTCATGCCAAAATGTTTGAATCACTATCTTACTCTAACACCTTAATTCAATCTGGCAGCAATCTCTTTTGGCCATACTTTTAAAATACACCCCAAATCTAATCATTTTCACCATTTCTTCTTTTACCATGCTTTTCCAAGTAATCACCATTACAGAATTACCACTCCATGTGGAGGGTAATTATTACCAATATTTGTATTACTTATGATATTACCATAGAAATATATATTAGTAATAAATTCTTGCTGAATTTGCTCTGTAAAGTGTTGCATTTATTTTGTTTTAATGATGGCATGAGCAGCATGTATTGGACGCTATGTTCTTTTGGTTCCTCTGGAAGCAGAGAGCACAGGAATACAGGATGGGCATGAGTGCAAGAGAACCAGAATCTTATTCTGCTGGATAGATATGACAATGTTTAAGGAAGAAAGATGAGGAAAATTAGAATAGAAAAGAAAATTACGTTGTATTTGTGGCTTTGGAGTTAAAGCAGAGACATGTGACCTCAAAAATGAAGAAAACATGAAAGATTATGCAGACTAAGAAAAACTGACAGTCTTAATGGTCAGATGTGCACATGCAAAGGTGAGGTGGCCTTTACCTTTTACATCAGATACTGAGTAACCATGACATTGAAGAACCCTTCAATGCGCTCAAACATGTCTTCACACAAATGCCCTATCTGCCCTTCACAGAGCTTGGAAAAAGGCAAACGTTTATTTGAATTTTATTAAAATTGATTTTTAGAGTTTTGTGCTATGGTCAATGTCACATGTCTTTGAAGGAGTTGAGCTAGTATCTTTCAGTCCCAAATGACATTAATCTAGACATTGAATTCAACTAAATTACCCAGAGAGAGGGCCTTTGTTTATGTTACATGGAGTTGCTGAGTGGCCTTTGTTTTGAAGTGTTCTACATCACAATTTCACAGGCTACTTAGTGTGGAGAAGGATCCCCAACTATTCAAGACAGAATGTTGTCGCTATAGTAGTTGTCTAATATGCATAACCATGTACGCTAGAACTTAGTGACTTAAAATTATAATATATATTTTTCATCTTTCAGTTTCTGTTGTCTGTCAGGTGTAGAATAACTTGTTAGCATTGGCTTGGAGTCACTCATGAGAGTACAGTCAAAATATCTGCAACCTCAAGACTTGATTGAGGTGAGAGGATCTACTTTAAAGGGTATGGACTCGGATAGCTGGCAAGTTGTTGGTGGTTCTTGGAAAGAAACCTCGTTTCTTTGTCATATTTTCTCTCTAAAAAGCTTCTTGGGTATTCCTATGTGTTAAGAGCTGGCTTTCCCCAGATTGAGTGATTAAGGGAAAGAGGGGGGACTCTCAATGTTTTTATGGTCTGACTTTAGACATCATGTTTCCTCTTTTGTGTTCCACCCTCTGATTACGTGAGTCAGCTCTAGGCCACGAGAGAGGACACAGAAAAGGGATGTGTGCGCCAGCAGAAGAGGATTATTAAAGGCCATTTGGAAGTGAACATAACTGTCCACAAAGAAACCAGTTCTTGAGACTCTAGCAAAAGCATTATACTTTTGAGAGAAAGAACATGAATGCTGAGTCCCGATAAATGGACTCTTTAGTGTTACAAGCACTTTAGCTCAGTTATTTATGCTAGAAAAATACTTTATAATTCATACTTTCCTGCCTGCATTCACAATATGCCCCGGCGTTCAATTCTTCAGGAAGTGTGGCTGGATCAATCAGTGAACAAACAAAGATGGAATCTCTCAACTCAAATAATAATAAAACATCTATTACTGGCACTCCAAGAGAAGTAATGATTGCATAACCCTCATTAATTTAACATTAAATATCCAGCAAACATTACCTCACCGTATAGGTCCTGGTGTTAGAGCACTACCAGTTCAACTGTTTTCTAATCAATTTAGATGTATCTCTGAACGGAAATAGTGGTGAAGCCCAAGTAATCTGCAGTTTTACAATGTGACTTTTAGGTTGCAAGTAAAAACAAGCCTGATCCAGTTAACCGGGATTGTTTACACTGAGAATTTCAACAACCTTAAAGAGTTAACTTGTTCTCGGTAGCAGATGAAAACATAATTATGGTTATTAGTTAAGCAATTTGCTGAAAATAAAATCATGAGGACACGTGATAATGATAATTTAATAATTTGGAATATCATAAAAATTTAAAATAATTTAGTCCAATATTTAGCCCAATAATCACCCATTGCACATGACTAACGACACCAGCAGTCAGTAAAAAAGATTTTGAATAGCTAGAAAATATTTTAAGCTTTCAGGTCAGAGATCTTCTATAAGTACTCAGATTTCCCTTGTTGTGTGAAAATTGGTAGAAATAAAACCCACATAAATTAATGAGTATAGTTCTGCTTCCATGTAACTTTATTTATAAAATCAGGCAATGAGCTGGATTTGACCCATGGGCCATAGTTTAACAAACCAAATCTAGATTACAGATCATTTGTTGTCGATCCAGGCTTAAAATACAATCATGGCATTAGTATGGCTTGACCATGACAGAGTCTATATTTTTTTTAGGTTGGAATGCATTAAGCAAACATCTTATTAGAAAGGCAATCATTTAGATCCTGTTGTTTCAATCTTGATGAACTACTGTGCAGATGAGTTTAGGGTAAATTTCTGAGTGCACTTGAGTTCATTTCAGGCTTGACTTTCAGCTTTCTCTATCAAGAATCCAACAGCCAATAGAGACCATGGTTCCAACGGAAACTCCTAGCTTGGTCTTTACTATTCATGTTTGTAGCAGCATCCTGGTCTTCTGTGCACTGACCAGATTACCCATCAGGCTCTGCTTACAACACTCTAAGGCTTAGCTATTTTGCATTCCAAACTTTTCTAAATCCCTACTAAAAACAATTCTAGATGTCTTTTTGTACCAAATTATCATGTACATTCACAACAATCCCACTTTTTTAGAACCAATTTTCTGTATTAAGTTTCCCTTTGCCAACTTGATATTCAACATCTACCATGAACAGAGATAGGGTTATTTTAGCTCACAATTTCAGGAGATTCAATCCATGATAAGTTGACCCAAAGAGAGAAAAACATCATAGCAGAAGACATTTAGTTCATATTAATCATGAAACAGAGAAGGAGAATGTTGTCAGAGAAAAGAAAAAAATAGGAACCAGATGACGATGACAAAGTCTTCCTTCTATACTCTGTAATTAGACACACCTGGAGGTGTGCTGCATCAATAGTCTGGTTAGGTCCCAAACCAATCATGTTGACAAAATCAAGCTTAACTCTTGCAGTCTGCTTTCAGGCTTAATCAAACAATTTCTTTGAATGGTCCTTATGTGATGCAATTGTTAGAGTCCTCTAGCACTGTTTACTAGATATGTTCTCATTTTTGGCGCCCCTCTCAGGATGTAATATGTACAATATTGCAATATACTTTCAGTAAATTAATATTTAGCACCATCAGCATATTGTTCCACTCCACTGGAAAAGATTCTAAGAAGCCCTTTGTTTAACTAGGAACAACTAGAAACAAGTATGGCCAGAGATTTTTTTTTTCAATACAAGATATTGCTCTGTAGCCTAGGCTAATCCTGAACTCACTCTGTAGCCCAAGCTGGCTTCAAACTTATGCCAACCTTTCTGTCTCAGCCTCTTGAATACTGGGATTACAGGCATGCACCACTCTGCCTCTCTGGCTCACATGGTGCTTCAAAATCAAACGCAGGACCTTCTTTTGCTAGGCATTTGCTTAAACCTTGGAACTACACTCCCAACCCAAGGCAGGAGTCCTCATTCCTTATTTTTTCTTATAAATATGTATAAATTATTGTAAGTATTCTGAAATGTAGAGAAGGTTCGTTGCTAACCTTTTGTCCACCATGAGTGTTTCCACATAATTCTCACTTTTTTCCTTTATTGTTTTTTATAATGCCCTCAAATATACTGAGAGGAATTCTTTAGAATCCTAAGACGTATTATTTCTGGACTACGGATAAATCTTCTTAAAACAGTCAGTACCCTCCTTCTTGGTCCTTATCTATTTTTGACTTAAATTCAGGCTGGCAAGTGAGGAGTTTGTCAGATGCTGCTGGGACTCCATTGGAATACTAATGAAGTTGCACTCCTTTATCTGAAACACATGTGACAGAAGATTGCTATTCAGCATATGTAAAAAAAATCATGGAGTAGACCGATGGGCAGAAATAAGACTTGAAATGCATTGATGAGAATCTGCATAGTTAATAACTCTTCTTAGTGGTCAAAAAAGTCTTGTAACACTTACATGGACGCATGTAGCTACTTCAAACTTTCTTATCTATTTTATTATTTATTGGGCATTCATGTACAACAGTCTACTGCCAAAATTGCATTTCTCAGTATGTAAGTGTACTGAAATGGCACACCGTACCCTATAAAGTCGCACCATTATCACGTTAATTACAATTGTGATTCTTAAATTTTTCAGTTGTTTCTATACCGATTCATTTTTTCACATTTCTTTTTTCACTAAATTTTAGCTACAGCTGTCTTATTATACTTAGCTGTATTCTTTAACACTTTATGTAAACTATGTTAATCAGCCTTCCATTGCTGTGGCAAAATATACGAGGAATCAAATGCAAGAAAGTGAGGTCTGTTTTGGCTTACAGTTTTAGAGGTTTCAGTCCATGGTTGTCTGGTTCTAAGGCACAAGCATCATAGTAGAAGGCAGAGAGAGAGAGAGAGACAGCATCCGTGTTGGCAAGTTTCCTCCTCCTTTGCCTTTCAGTCCTTTTCATCTCCAAGCCTTTTAGAGGGTGCTACTCACCACCAAGAAGCACAGTTCCTGTCAGTTTACTGTCTCATATGCCAATCATCTCTGCAAACACCTTCACAGATACACTTAGACTCTTTACCCATGTCTGACCAAGTTTTAAATATAGATTAGTGGTTACCTATTGCCATTTCTCGTTTATTTCCTTTTCAAACCTCTAACTTCCCCCATAGAAAGTGTGTAAACGATCAGTTCTCACATGACTTCCAATTTCTTTTCATAGAAAAAGTGTAACATATATTTCAACTCTTTTTCAGAAATATTCCAGCTCTTACTGTGTTCGAAGCTTTAAAAAAATTGTTAAATTCAATTAAAACTCAAGGTTTACGTTTTTGTCATCATGTGATGTCATACAAAATAGGCAATGGTGAGTGGGGTTCATAGATAACACTTTCTCTGTAGCATTGTTACAGTTGGTCTCTTGAGCAGCCATATTTAGTGAGTAGTCGTTCTGGAACATGTGTGAGAACCTTTGGCTCTATCATGCCCTATAAGACGTTGTCCTCACTGGGCTATCTTTTTTATTTTTTTCAGTGCCTAGTGCCAAGTTTCATGAATTATTATTAATGGGTCATAAAAACCATCTACAACTCTCATTAATTTTTGTAAATAAAATGCTATTTTATTGTGATTGTTAACTTGGCTGGTTTAAGAAACACCTAGCAGATTAGCAACGTGTCTTGTGAGTGTGTCTCCTTGGGTGATGGAGGCATGACTGTGGGTACTATACATGATTCCTGGCCCCTTCCTCTCTGTTGTTGATATTCCCTCACTGTGCTTCTTGCCCACCATGAACAGTCTTTGACGCAGGAGGTCATGATGTTTGATATTCCTTTGGAACTAATGAATCATGACTCAGTTCCCTGAAACCTTAAGTCAAATTAAATCTTTCTGCAAGTTGTGAGAGTCATGTATTATGTCCAGTGACTAACGCATTTCTTTGGTTCCTCCAAAAATAGACAAGGAGATAAAGTAGTTGTGCAGGTGATTTACATGAAATTTGATTCTGAAAGTAGTGAAACAGAGAAGAAAAAACAATTTGTTGTGTATTCATTGGGCCATTTCTATAGAGGTGAGAGGCTGGGGACTTTACTGTAATTCTAGAAGCTGCTTGTTGTCTAACTCAGAAGAATGGAAGAGAGAATTTTTCCATAACTTTCAGCTCCCTTATAGTTAAATATTTTCTCAAAATATGACATTCCTCTTGCACTTTTTAGTAAATGCTGATTTTTTTCCCATAGATATATAAACTTGGTTGTATCCATATCAATAAGATGGGGGGGGGGAGAGACAACTCTTTGACTCATCAATCTTTTGTATTGTATTTTTAAGTTTCAATTTCATTCATTTAAAAATAATATGTGGTATGTAAATAAAAATAAAATGGCATAAAAATTTGAAAAAAGAAACACCTAGGAGATTAGCAGAGTGTCTTTGATTGTGTCTGCTTGAATGTATCACATTGAACTTGAGTATTTTGTGCACATGCGTATCCTAGAAAAATTACAAATCCTTGTTCTCTCTCTTTCCACCCTTCCCCTACCACTCCCTCCCTACTAGCTCCCAATTATATTCGTTTGGGTTCTTTCAAAAGGCAGAATTTACAGATTTTATGACAAATCTGAGGAGAGAGTTAGTTTAGGATGGCTGCTCAGTTGTGAGATAGGTCTTCCGTCCGGGACTGCAAGACAGCCATTTGTTTGAAGAACAATGGTGAAGACTGGAGCGGAGTGAAGAGCAGCGAAGGGCAGGCAGGCGCAAGCTGAGACTGGAGTGAATCTGAGATGAAGATCTGCAGCAAATCAGCCTCCGTAGACAATTGCGGAGGCTAGAGCTTTCGCGGGGGAAGAAGCTGTAACAATCGCCCTTCTCTCTTCCTTTTACACAGTTGGAGTCCCAATTGGACATCCCACATCTGGGTGCGTGCTCTTCCCTCATCCACGGGCGCGCAGATCACTCGCACTCTAATCTAGACCGGTTCTCAATTTCCAGTCTGGGAGTGTTGCCAAACCCAAATCCAGGTGTGGTTCCTAATTCCCTCAAATTGACATAATCTCTTCAATGGCCACACCAATATTCCCCCATTTTGCTCTGTGAAATGACTGTGATCTAGGTTTCTCAACGTAGGGAAGCCATTCAGTATTTAGCCTGCTGATTGGTAATATCTAGTTCCAAACAAAAGTGGTTAAGAAGCCATGCAAAAAAGAAGGAATGCTGGATAACCTGAAGTATATCCTGCAACCTGAATGCATATGTCAGGTCAGATAATAGGATCAGATGAGGTAACACAGGAAAGAACAGCAAAATACATCCCCTGTGATAATGGTATGTGTTATTTCATGAAATTGTGTTTTGATTTTCTCTCCTCTGCTTGTGTTTGCAATTCTATAAGTGTGTGTGTACATGCGTTTGTGTGTGTGTGTGTGTGTGTGTGTGTGCGCGTGTGTGTGTGTGTGCACACATGGAGTAAGATCTATGCCTTGCTCTACTAGGGTCTGTGTTAAAAAGTTTGAAAGTCACTTGTGAGGTGTCCTGTTTCTCTTGCACGTATTGTCTGCATTTTTATTTTTTGGTTTTTATAACACAGATTCTTTTCTTATTTTCACTGTGACAATTTTATATTGGACTGTCATAATTTCTAATAAACAGAACCATATGGAGCATTTAGTCAGCATTGCTTATCTTTCTTCTGCCCTTTATAGCTAGGTAGTCGTAGGACACACTACAAACATCTTGCCTCAGGAGCAAATAACATGGGGACTGAAGCATGGTTCACCCACAAACTTCAGAAAAGCTGTAGTATAGTTAATAATATTCAGTTTAATAAGGAATAACTGGAAAGCTTGGAATATACTTCTGATAAATCAAACAAATAAAATGCAGGCAACGCATCAAATTAAAACAGAGTGAAGACATAGTACAATTAATATAAGATGAAGCACATTTTATACACTTGCTTGATGCTTAGAAAGACAAATCAAACAAAATCGTATTTAGAGACCACCAATAAGGGGCAATCATCCTTTTTTAAAAAAATTGAGTTTCTGTTATTAGATTCTTCTGCTTTGCATAGTAATTTTGGCAATTTTTTTAGGCATTTGCCAAACAATGATAAAATGTTTGAACCTGAAGGAAAAAAAAAAGTGGAATCTTGCACCTTGTATGACACTCTTGTTGAAAGAGTACATTAAGGCATGTGAATTGACAGCTTTAGATAAATTATTCAAAACCTTCTATATATTTTGGTTGATCAAGAGCAAAACCTTTTTCTGCTACGTGTTCTCAACAGCCTTCTTTAGAAACTTCTGTGGCATAGCATAAAAGTTCTCATTTCCAATTTAACGTATTTGATATGATCAGTAATGCAGCCATTGCCAGGTAGACTAAGGAAAGTAGGTGACTGAATTTTTTATTTTTCTATTTTGAACTTTTATAAAAATAAATGTGTAGACATATTGGGGAAGAAATCATCTTTGTTTAAAACATTTACTTTGCCTTGGAAATCTTTTTTTAGTCTTACATAGATGAAAGCATTTCAGCTATAATTGTAAGCTTCTTCAGAACTCAAAAGTAAATTGATAAATATCACTGCTTTGGTTTTGGACATTTGTCATCTGCTTAAAACTTTTCCAGTAAGTTCTTAAGCATTTCTAGTTTGTAAATGAAATAACACTTTCTCATTTTCCACTTTCAATCACCTTGGAGAGTATCAGTGGTCATTGAGAGAAGCAATCTGTCTTTGAAAGATGTATTTCTGTCTTTAAATGAAATAATAATCCCCATTTACCAGAGCTAGGCTAACTAGAAGCATTCTAGCTCTGCACACGTGGTTTTGTGAGTATATCATTAAGTGAACTCACAAGGAAAGAGGAGCAAATAGAACATTTGCCAATGATAAAAATCTGCTTTATTGAAAAACTTATCAATTGAATGTCATTAGATGAGTGTTTATGAAGTTTCCCTGCAAAATATGGTGATTGTTTACATTTTAATAATTACAGCAAAAGACACATTGCTATTAATTCCTCTCAAAACATTTTCCCTTTTCAAAAGCACTTACCCTGTGATTATTCTCGCTTCTTTCTGAAGCAGTTCTGGAAGTCCTTTTTCTTGAGTGTCTTTAGTTGTACTGTCATGGTTGCCTTGGTGGCCTGGATTGATTTGAATCCATAACCTCTTATGGTTATTTTGACTTTGAGAAAGAGCCAGACATCTCACAGTGCCAGGTCTGGTGAACAAAGTGGTTCAGAACATAACTTTTTTTTTTGACAGAAACAATGCATTTCTCAGCCAATGGACTGAGAAATAGGTAAACAGTTTTATCCTTAATCATGGCAATGCTCTGTATCACACAGTGCTTCTGGCATGGCAATTTCTGTCAAATGAGTCCACCTTTTGAGTGCATCATCATCATCCGCCCTCATTTGGTAGATAAAAACCTGGAAAAGGGAGTGCTAAGAGCTCGTGGAAGTCCAAAGTCAAGCAAGTACTGAGGGAGGGGGGGCTCTAAAGGGACGTCTGAGGAGGTACCCAGGTGTTCGTCTCATTTTATCCACCTAACGCTTTGCCTTCTGCTCACATGTGTTCATTATCTATTCAAAAATCCTCCAATTTATGACATGGGGTGGGGGCAACTGGAAAGTTTGACCAACTGAGAGCAACTTTTCAAATACTATCCTTTATATCTTTCAGCTTCAATGATCATATTTCCCCCAATAATATTGTTTCCCTGAGTTTCCAAAGAAGAAATATCACAGGTTTCATGGGAATGGGTAATATGTATTTACTGAGGTGGTTCTCCAAACATTTAGCTTCTATTTAATACCAATGTCAAAACATCCATGTGTGCTCCCAGAATCATGCATAGCTAATTATCTAAAATGTCTATACTCGGAGCCTGTGCCCAAGAGAGTTGATGTCCTGTGGGATTGCCTTACTTTAGATGCAATTTTGAAGGGGAGAGATATTTTTACCAACTCTGTTTTGGCATTTATCTTACTCCCCCGGTGAACTTGCTTTTTCAAATGTTCTCTAAGGACAGGAGAAATTAATAGTAATGAGCTCATTTGGAAAGTAACGGGCTGGTGAACGTGTTGGCTTTGTTCGCCCTGCAGTAATGGCTCCTGTTCATTTTATTTTAAGGATTTTTGCTTAGGCTAGGTGCTGAGTGCAGCAAGGTGGTTTTCACAAAAATAAACTTATTGAATTTTGGTGAGCCTCTGGGACAGACAAAGGAAAGACAATGGCCTAAAAAATGTGCAGTTGTTATCTTTTGGCGAAGGAGAGTTGTTGGTGTATCCAGCTTCTAGGTGATAAACACTTACGTTTTTAACTTCATTTGTACACCCGCCAAATTTCCCCGGCAGCTGTCTTCGTTAAAGCCATCTGAACGCTAATAGAACAAGTCCAAATTTTCACAAACAACATGCCTCATAGCTATACTTCAACAAAGGGGTTTTATGTCATCAGTTTTGAAAGTTTCTGACTGTATGCATAGTAATTTTCACAGCAAAAGGTTGAGGAGATTTTTATTTCTTCTGTCTTAGATAAACAATGTGGCTTTAGAATGCTGCCCACTTAATAAGTAAGAATAAAATAAATGGTTTCTTTTATGAAGCAAAGTATCTGTTAATAATTAGAGATGTTGTCAATAAGATTGTCCTGACTTAATAATCTTAAAGAGATGATCAAAGGCCCATAACATTCAATATGTTGTATTCACCTTAATGGATGATAGATTGTCAAAGTACTTGTCCTTATCTATTGCTTGACACTCATTAATTGGCCTTTTCCTATTCCCTCTTCCGTTCTGTCCCCAGCCTTTTGTAACAACCATTCTGCTCTCAGGTTCTATGGGGTCAACTTTTTAAGATTCTGCACATATGTTAGATCACACAGCCTTGCCTTCCTGCACCTGCTTATGCACTTAACACAGGGACCTCCTTCCACATGGTGACGTAAATGGCAGGCTTATTATGAAATTTTGGTCAAGTCTGTCTCTCTCAACTGTGAGTGTCTGTGCTTAAACACTGCAGAGTTTTCATACCTGCCTTATAGGATCATAGTGAAAATCAAAGCGAAAATTATATGAAATACATATGGCACCATTAGGCTTACTGCAGCACTTGAGAGTTATGTTAGTGTTTTCCTTTTAAATAATAATTGTGGAGTTATCACAGTCAAACATAGGAAATATGGCAGCTAGAAACCTTATGAAAATGAATAAGAAATGATGTTTTATATAAGATATAATGATTTAATCAGACGACATTAGGAAAAGATCATGATTTGGTAAAGCCAACATGTAAGAATTAATTAAAGCTATTGAACTCTTATAATGTGTAAACATTTTAAAGGATTCTTTATATACCTCTTTCCAATCAGGCCTTGCAAAAGCCCTGTAATGTTACTTACAAATCACACTTTATAAATGGGCAACCAAATGTACAGAGATTTAGATCTACGCTCTTCTTTTGGGTTTATACTAAATTTTTTCTCATTACATATAAAAGATAAAGAAAATCAGATTCAACATAACATACATAAACAGGCAGAGGTTTTAAGGTAATATACTGATTACCTTAAAATTTTTTATTATTTTCTAATCTGGCCTAAGTCCGAAGAGAAACAAGAATTTTCTGTATTTTGGTTTCATGTAAGTAAGACATTTAAATTACGGACAAGAAGTTCCTCTTTTGTGCAGTTTGTTCTAAAGAGTGATATGTGACTCCCAGCACTGGTGTGTGTATATAGGTGTAAAGTCTTGGGTCCCAGTTCTCCTGTTAGAATATGTGGTTGAGATTGTGGTAGAGCTCTTCACCAGAATCCTGGGATGTCCGTGCCAAAACTGCTCAAAAATTACTTCAAAACTTTGGGAATGTGAAAACTTTTTGAGCCTCTCTAGTCTCCGTCATGAAAATTGGAGTATTAGGAAGGTCATCCGTTAGACTATGTCTAAACTTAAAACTTGCTTCACAGTCACACGAATGGAACTGACAAAAAGTCACTTGAAAATGGCTAGTTTTCAACGAAAGGACATAACCATGATAAAACAGTGTATCTCCCATAACTTCAGGATCTGCTCTGACTTTTTCACAATGTGCTAGTTTAAAATTATTCGCAAGATATCATTATGTGAAATATTCAATTAAATTTGTAATTTTATTCTTCCCAGATATGTAGTTTGATATGTCCCTATTGGGCCAAATTTCATGTACATTTAAACTCTTTCAACATTTTAGATGTAACTATTGAATAATAGGTTTCAGGAAAATGCATTTTGAATCAACTCACGTGGCAGATTCTTGTTTTCTGATTTATATTGGCCATGATAAACATACATCTTTATATGGATTACAAGCAAAATGGTGGCATCACTACCAATAAGGAAAGTGTTTTTAATCAACTCACGTCACGTATTCAATCTACTTCTTAAGAACAATGCTTAAGGTTGGCATTATAAGAACATTTTTTTTGTTTAATATTTGAAGTCAAAGAGAGTGGACTCAGTATCTAGTTCTAGGAGGAAAACATTAGCAAATGGAATAAACGCGATTTGGGTCTTTCTAGCACTGAGAAGCATGCTTCATTTTTAATCTCTAAATTATTTACGACACAGAAGGAGATACTTAGTAAATAACAGGAAAGGCACAGAAATCAAATGCAGATTGTGGTATTCGCTAACTTTAACACTTGGGCTACCAAAATCCAAGTCTGGTGATAATTTATTTATTCTGAAATAATTTCCAAAGATTTGTTATATTTCTGGATGAAAAAAATGAACCAGTCCATTAGCAAATGACTAAGAAAATATCATAAGGGAAAAGAAAATAATCATTCTTCCTTTGATGTTCAAGATAAATGAATAGTATCACCCAAAATCTACAAATGTATTTTTTCTAAAGTGGATGAAAGCTTAACCTTAATAAATAGCCAATCATATTTCAACCCAAATTAGTAATGATATTTACCTATGAAATTGAAAATTTCATCAACAAGGAAATAAATAAATGCAGGATAATAACAAAGCTAGGTATGTGTACAAATTGTCGCATATACTTGAGGAAACAAATGCATCTGTGTATATATATATATATATATATATATATATATATATATACATATAGTTTTACTTCTCTATATTTGAGAAAGCACTGGCTCTTAAAAAGCAACAAAAAAGCAGTGCTTGTGCAAAACTATTATGTGTTAGTGTATATCAACTCCAAAACAAATGCGACTTTTAAAAAAACCTGAGTGCTTGAATTATCTCTTTTGCTTAATGCATTTCATTTTCCTCTGCGTTATGCAGATAGTGGTCGTGCACCTTTTTCTTTTTTAAGGAGTTCTTCTGGTCTTCACTTAATTTGTTTTCCATTTAAGTATGTCACTCCCAATACTATGGGCTTGAATCCCAAAGATCTGTCTGGCCTTCTCATCCTCCGACACGTTCTTCTATGGGATTCTGTAGTAAAACATTTCACGGTTGTTTACACTTTCATTCTTTCCTTCCTCTCTTATTTTCATTTTCTTGGCATTTTAGAACTAAGTCTAGCTGTCTGCAAACCCATTGAGATTTCTTCTACCTTAGCCTGTTTCTTAAATAAAGTATTTTGTAAAAAATAAACTCAGATATATGAAATATCTGGTTGCAAATATCCCTCACTAATATGAATGACATTGTCAGTTGTTTGATCCCTAAGAGGGTAAGCTGTGTCTCAATGAGAAACATTAATCATTAATCACTGTTTCTCCAAGTCATATGTTTTCAATATATTATTGAATCTGTAGTTCACTCATATATATATATATATATATATATATAGTACTATCAAGGAAAAGTAATTGAAGTCTCCAATTAAAACAGCTTTGAAGAAGTGTACAGTCTAAGCTGGTGTTTCATTTTATGCTAAGTTTTAAGGGGTGGGTATGTCCAGCCCAGGATGGGCACATGCTTGCTTGGCCAACATACCAGGCTAATTTTTAAGTTGATAATTTTGTATGGCTCATGGATGACATCATAAATATCCAAGTGGCTACTGGCAGAAAAATAAACCCTTAGCAGTAGGAAAAGCAAGTCGGTATGAGTATATGGTTTATCTTAAAGGGGAAAACCAATCTCTGTGGTGTAGACTCAGAATGGTGTTATATCTGGGGGAGTAAGAATGTGAGTGAAGTAAGGTATATGTAACTCTGAGCTCTATACTTGTGCCATAACCACTTCACAGCACTGTCAAGCAGCCTGTTGGATTCTCCCTATGAGCACATGGACCAGACATTCATCACGCAATGGATGGGAAGACATGTGTTTGTCCTTTCCAGATGAATCGGAAGTGGAGGAACACACCCCTTCTGGGAATATATACAAAAGAGGGCAAAACAACACACAACAGAGATATATGTACACCCATGTTCACAGCAGCACAACTAACAATAGCTAAAATATGGAAGTCACCAAAATACCCATCAACAGACCAATAGGTACACAATGGTATTTATACACAATGGTATTTATACACAATGGAATACTATGCATCTATAAAGTCCAACAGCGTGGAGGCTTTTGCAGGCAAATGGAAGAAACTTGAGAACATCATGCTTAGTGAAGTGAGTCAGAAGCAGAAGGTGAAACATCAAATGGTCTCTCTGATATGAGAGACCCAGATCACAACACCTATGGAACTTAAAATAAAAAGCAAAGTGAGGGGGGGGGTTGTAGGGTGGGTAGGGAAGGAGGAGTGGGTAGGGGGAGGGACAAAAGGAGAGTGGGAAAGTCCTTGTCACCTTGACAAGGTATGTAGGTGCACAAAACGCTCAACTTCATTGTAAACCTTAAATTTTGCTCTTATTCATATCAATAAAATGTGGGAAAAATTTGAGGAAGTCTCAGGAATAACTTTCGATCCTAATTTAAAATTCTTATGTTGGCAAAGTAAAACAAAACAATGAGTGAGTGATTGTTAATATAGCAATATATATTAAGTTATTTCCCATTTAGAAGTGTTGAATAGGAAATTTATTTTACTAGTAAAATTGCTTTAATTAGCTTAAATAAATAAATAATTTTTTATTACAACAAGGAGAAAAATGCTCTTATCTAAAAATCAAATGTTATTACAAAGTTAGTGTTACTTAAGCAGATCACTGTAGTTTGGAAACACCACTATTTCTTGACTGTGTTGTTCGTGAATAAGAAATGCTAGAAGAAATCTAAGGTCTCAACTTTTTACATTGCTGGTAATATCTCAGTAATTAATGTAACTATATGTGTAAACATGTTTTCTTCTGGTACTGTTGCTATTTCATAGTTATTTCAGATATAACTCTAAATTATGAAGTTGTAGTGATTTGAGGGTTTGCATTTCATCCAAGACATAAATTAAAATTTATGAAAAAAATAGGCACTCACTGTCAACACAAAATCTTCCATGGTCTCCATTATTATTGAGCATTTTCACTCCAGGGAAGCAAAGCAATATTAATACATGTGTAATAATGCCTAACTATGCAAATTGCCTCTCAAATTAACTTATTCTCTAAATCCAAGTACTTTAGAAATAACTTCTATTATGTATATTTTTTGATAATTCAGATTGATTGTAGTTACTTTGTTTTAAAAGTCTCAAAGAGTTTTGTTTGTTTGTTTTGCTTTGTTTTCCAATTTGGGCTATTTCTGGAGTTATTTTTGGAGCATGTGTCTCATTCCTACTTTACCAGTAGGTAAATAAGCCAAAATGTAGCAAATGTTAATATCTAAAGTTCATTTAGGAACAATTTTTAAAAACTTGTCAACATTTTATACTTCTATTCTGTACTGGCAGCTGCATGTGGCTCAGCCCAGCACTGAAAAACAAAGCGTTTCCAGTCTCACTCCGCTCCTCAAGGAGGGAAGGGAGACCAAATCCCTGATGTGGGCTTTGGGTCAAGGGTGAGAGAATCAGTGACCTGCTGGCAGCCACCTGCGGCTCTGCCCAACACTGAATAACAAAGCACCATCAGTTGCAATCTGCTCTCCACACAGAAAAAGTAATCAAACCCCTGCTTTAGCTCTGACAGGGGAGGAAAGAATCAGAGACCCACCCCCATCTAAATTCCTAAACATGAAAAAAAAAAAAATTAACTTGCTGGAAGAACACAAGAGAGATTCCGACAACGAACTACCTAAGTTACTTAAAGAGCTTAAAAAAAGATTTAACCAGATAACTTAAGGAAGAAGCAAATAGCAAAACTATAGAAGTTAATACAGAAAATGAATGATAAATTCACTAAAGAATTCCAAAAATATGAAAAGATAAAAGAACATCAAGAGACAAAGGCCTCCCTGAAAAGTTTAAGGAACAGAATGAAGTCAAGTGAGAAGAGAACTTCTGATTTAGAAAACAAAATCAAAACAAGGGCTGAGAATTTTAATGGCCACCAAATATTTCAACAAGGAAATGGGATACAACAGATTATAGACCCAAAGAAACTTAATCTCAGAACAGCAAGGATACAAGAAAAAAAAACAGAAATCCATATTAAAGGATTAAGAAACCTACTTTTTGAAGTCATAAATGAATATTTCCCATATGTAGTTAAAAAAACAAACCAGAAGATCTAAAAGACATATTTTATAATAAAACTCACTGATACATAAAACAAAGAGAGAATCGTAAAAGCTGTAAGAGAAAAAAAAATTACCTATCAAGGCAAACCTATCAGGGTAACTTCAGACTTCTCAACACAAATTCTAAGGGCCAGAAGAGCCTGGAGTGAAGTCCTCAAAGCCCTAGAAGATAGTAACTGTCAACCAAAACTCCTGTAAGCAGCAACAATATCATTAAAATTGGCAATGAAAGAAAAACCATCCATGACAAAGAAACCTTGAAGAAATTTGCAACAACCAAACCAGCACTACAAAAAAATTCTTGAGGGTCTTCTGCATAGGGAAAAGAGAGTAACCACAATAAATGATACAGTGGCAGGCTTCCCTTCAACAGAAAGGTCAGGTAAAAATGTAAATAAAAGAATTCAATATTCATAGGAGGGCAAAATGGCAGGACCTAAGAATCACATGTTGATTTTATCTCTAAACTCCAGTAGACTTAACTCACTGATCAAAAGACATAGATTGGTTTACTGGATTAAAAAAACATATTCTGACCATATGTTGCTTGCAAGAGACTCATTTCAAATGTGGAGATAAACACAGACTCAAGGTGAAAGATTGGAATTCTAAATTATTTCACTCAGCTGGGAGACAAACAAAAAGCCAGAGTTTTGATTCTTGTTGCTAACAATGTAGATTCTAGACCAAAGCTGGTCAAAAGGGACAGAGAAGGTCACTTCGTTCTTGGAAAGGGAACAATCCAACAAGAAGAATTAATAACTGTAATCATTTATGCCCCAAATATTCATGCACCCAACTACATAAAGCCAAAGTTACTGGACTTCGAAAAACAGATAGACTCCAACTCTGTGACTATGGAGGACTTTCATATCCCATTCTTCCAAGAAGACATGTAAACTAGACAAAAAATCAGTGAAGAATCAACAGATCAGATCTAAACTATGGAAGAAATGGATCTGACAGACATACACAGAATTTCCAACCCAACAACAAAGTACATATTCTTCTCAGCTGCCCATGGAATATTCTCCAAAATAGACCATATTCTAGGCCACAAAACAAGCCTAAACAGATAAAAGAAAATTTACATAGCCCCATACACCCTGTCTGATTATAGTAGAATAAAACTAGAAATCAACTTCAATAGAAAGATACCACTCAAACAACTGGAGACTAAAGATTACTTTTCTAAATAAACATTGGGTTACAGAAGAAATCAAGAAAAAAAATGTTTATAGAGACAAATGACCATTATAGCACAACAAAACACAACCTCTGGAACCCAATGCAGGCTGTGTTAAGAGGGAAATTCATAGCCATAAGTGCACACATAAAAAGATCTGAGCAAGCCCAAATAGGTAATCTAACTATGAAACTCAGGGCCCTGGAAAAACAAGACCAGGCCTACACAAGACCTAACAAAATGAAAGAAATTGTTAAAATAAGAACAGAGATTAATAAAGTAGAAACTAAGAAAAAATACAAAAAATAAATAAAACATAAATTTGTTTCTTTGAAAAGATAAATAAGATTGATAAACCCCTTGCTTAACTCACAAAGAAAAAAAAAAGGAAAGAGAAAACCAACATCAATGCAAATAAGAATGAAAAAGGTGAAGTTACAACAGATAACACGAAAATCCAAAGGATTATAAGAGGCTGCTTTGAAAACTTATACTTCAATGAATTCAAAAATCTAAAAGATATGGATGAGTTCCTAAACATATCAACTTTCAAAATTGAAAGAAGAAGAAATTGAACATCTGAAAGTGCCTATATCTAGCTAGGAAACTGAAGAAGGACTAAAAACACTTCCAGCTAGTAAGAACCCAGGACTGCCAGATTCTCACCCAGCAGAATTCTATAAAAATTCAGTGCTCACCAAAATTTCCAAGAGATTGAAAAAGGAGGAAAATTGCCAAAATCATTTTTTGAAGCAAACAAAAACAAACAAACCCAACCAACCAAACAACCAACCAAACAAAATAAACCCTTTAATTCCAAAGCCAGAAAAACACCCAACAAAGAAGAAAACTACAGTCCCGTGCTCCTAATGAACATGGATGCAAAAATACACTATAAAATTCTTCACATAGAAGGCAGGAAATCATAAAGAAGATTCCACACCATGACCAAGCGGGTTTTATTCCAGAGATGCAGGGAGAATTCAATATATGCAAATCAGTAAATGTAATGCACCATATTAACAGATGTAAAGATTAAAAATCATACAATTATCACAATAGGTATGGAAAAAGCACTTGACAAAATCCAACACCCATTTATGGCAAAGACTCTGAAGAAAAGAGGAATAGAAGGACCCTACCTCAACATAATCCAAGCTACTTACAATAACCCCTTTGCAAATATAATCCTAGATGGAGAAAGACTGAAAGGATTCACATCAAAATCAGGAACACTACAAGGATGCCCACTTTCATTTCTACTATTCAACACAGTGTTTGAAATTTTGGCAAGATCTATCAGGCGAGAGAAAGAAATACAAATTGGAAAGGAAGAAGTAAAGACACACTTATTTGCAGATGACATGATACTCCACATAGAAGACCCCAAAAATTTCCCCCTAAACATTCTTGGAGCTAATAAATAATTTCAGCTAAGTAGCAGGCTACAAAATCAATACCCACAAATCAATAGCATTCTTATATACCAATAATGAATGCAATGAGAAAGAAATCAAGAAAACAATCTCTTTCATAATAGCAACAACAACAAAAATAAAATAAAATTCTTAGGAATAAGCCTCACCAAATAAGTGAAAGACTTATACAGAGAAAACTACAAAACCCTAAAAAGAGGGACTGAAGAGGACATTAGAAAATGGAAAAACATTCCATGTTCCTGAATAGGAAGAACTAACAGTATCAAATTGGCCATACTTCCAAAGCTAGTATAAAGATTAAATGCAATACCAATCAAAATACCAACTACATACTTCAGAGAAATAGAAAAACAACTTTGAATTTATATGGAACCAGAAAAGGCTCAGAATTTCTAAAGCAATTTTAAATAACAAAGGCAAAGCAAAGGAAATCATAATCCCAGGCTTCAAAAAATACTACAAAGCAACAGTTATTACATGGTACTGATATAAGGTCACACAGGAGGATCAGTGGAACAAAATTGAGGATGCTGAAACATAACTAAATACCCTCAGTCACCTGATCTTTGACAAAAGGGGTAAAACAATCCACTGGAGAAAAGACAGCATCTTCAACAAATGTTGCTGGGAAAACTGGATTACCGCATGCAGGAGAATTAAATTAGACTCTCTCACCACACACTAAAATCAGATCAAAATGGATCAAAGAACTAGACATCAAAACAAAACCACTGCATTTACTGGAAAAAATAGGTAAAACTCTAGAAGACATAGGGACAACAAAGGAGTTTCTGAACAGATGGCCAGCTGTTCAAGAAATATCAGCAAGAAGTAACGAATAGGGCAACATCAAAGTAAAAGTCTTTTGCACAGAAAATAAACAAAAACAAAAAACAATAAACAAGGTGAAGAGACAACCACACAGTGAGGGGATATCTTCATCAGTGATACTTTTGACAAAGATTTAATATCCAGAATACACAAAGAACTCAAAAATAAAGCACTCTAAAATAAATGACCCCATCAAGAAGTGGGCAGCTGTAATGAAAATAAGCTTTTCAGGAGAAGTATAAAAGGCCAACGCACACATGAAAGTATTCTCCATCACTGGCTCTTAGAGAAATGCAAATAAAGACAATGCTGAGAATTCCCCTCACCTCCTGAAGAACTCAGAAAACAGCAATTATTGGAGAGGATGTAGAAAAAAGGAACTCTCTTCGTTCTTGGTGGGAATGCAATCTGGTTCAATCATTATGGAAAGAGGTCTGGAGTTTCCTTAGAATACTGAGAACAGAAAGCCCGCTTGATCCATCTTCTGCATTACTGGGCATATCCCCAAAAGAAATAAAGTCAACATACCAAAAAGACACATGAATATCCATGTTTATAGCAGCACAATTCATAATAGCCAAACCCCGGACGCAACCTACCTGCCCATCAACAGAGGAATGTTTAATGAAGATAGATGTTGGATTTATACACGATGGAATACTATGTAGACATAAAGAAAAACAGATATGAAACATCTGAACAAATATGGGGCCACCTTGAATCAATAATGCTCAGTACAAAAAGCTGACTGTAGGCAGGTATCTTTCTCATGAATTTCACAAAAATAATGGCAAAAACAGGCCCCAATACAGGTGATGGATGGAAAGAGAGAAAATGGACTTCTAGGAAAGAGACGAATATCAGAAAAAAGCGGGGGGGGGAGATGGAAGGGCACTCATTTCCCAAGCCCCATGTCTTTGATGTGTCATAAAATTTGGAATTTATGTATATGCATAAAATTAAAAAAATTTATACAATTTAAAAAGGGAAATAACCATGAGCAAGACTTAGAAATACAATACATAACTTAATACATAAAATTAAGTAATACACTTAAAATAATTTTTTGATTTGAAAAAGTTTCAGTATAGCTCTGAGATGAGACTGAAACCTCCCACTGAGTTAATAATATTTACAAAATCAGTTGCTATTATGCTTTTGTAAAAATTTTTAATTAGAGGCCAATGGAGATGTTAATCAAATGTCTTAAAGCTTCAGGTAGACAGCAGCAAAGTTGTAAGAGCTACTGCACAGCATGGCCACTCTAATTAATAACAATAGATTAATATTCCCAAATTGCCAAAAGAGTCAGTTGTGAATGTTCTTGCCACAAATAAATGGTAAGTATGTGACCTGATTGACAAGTTAATTATTACACGATATATATACAGTTTGTAACAGAATATTGTATATATATATATATATATATATATATATATATATATATATATATATTTGTATATATATATATATATATATTATTGTCAATTGAACAGGTACTTTTTTAATAAAAATAAATCAATGGAAGGTTGAGGTTGACGGGGACTCTAATTATGCTATTGGTTTCTAATTTTCTGTGTCTACTTTCTTTTCTCTTAACAGGTTTATACTTCAGGAACATTTCAAGCTAGGACATAACTAAAATTAATATAAAATCCAAAACCTCTCAATTATTTCTTGAATTTACAAACACAATGGCTGTGAAATATTAGTATGTTGGGCTTGGCAGAAAAAGTTATTTGAAATTGAAGGGTTATTTATAAAACTTCATTTATGAATTTATTTACCAAAAAGGAAACAATTTACCAGTAAAACTGATCTTTCAGCTGTATGAACTAAAATGATCCATTATTATTCTGATACAAAAGACAAAATGTTATAAAGTAACAACTCATTTTCAATGGTATTTTACACTCTTCTCATTAAACACAAATTAATATGAATGCCTTGAAATTAAGGTAGATAAGTGTGATTAAAGATTCTTCAATTATTTAATAAAACGACTTTGCCACTTTGTGTGTGAGATGGCATGTGTGTGTGTGTGTGTGTGTGTGTGTGTGTGTGTGTGAATAAACATTCCAGCAACTTTAACTCCTCTAATAAGTCTCAAAAAGGTAGAATAGATATATTGTAACAAGAAAAAGAACTGATATAATAATCTTTTTTTAAAAAATGCCAGATACTTGGAACCACATATGTTAAGGTAATCTAAATAACTACAAGTCAAAACCCAACTAATTTTTCACGGATGTACAAATACTGTTTACAGCATGTAGTTACCAGAGAGCAGAGAAGAAGTTATAAATATATACAAATGTTTTGAAAATATTATTTAGTCTGTCTGCAGTTCTTTACATAATGCTAAATTCTTTGAGATCCTAATTTATCCATTAAATCTGATACCAGTTACATAATCAATCACAATTTGCTTAGCAAGTAGAGGCAGTGAGACAAGTATTAGATACAGTAACAAGTTCTTTACTAAATGAATAGGTATTAGAAGCCATGCATTCCCTAGGATTGCCAGGAAGAGAATAAAGGAAGTTTGGGGGAGGGGCTCTGGAAACTCTGAATTGGGCTGAAGTCTCTGAGACACACCCAGCTCATGGACGTGATGGCTGAAGCACAGACATTACTTCCACACACGTGTAATTCACCTCAGGATTGTGGTTTAGAAAAGTCAGTGTTGATGTTCACTTCTTTTATTATACTAGTTTCCTCCCTCATCCAAATACGTTATTCTAGTGCAAGAAATTAGAAGCACATTGTCACATAAAGACTTTTTACACTCGATATATGGAAACTAATAATTCTCTTGATTAAACATAGTTATTTAATTGAATGTATTAGTATTATATTAATTACTTTTAGCAAAGAACTGTCACACTTGACAATCATTTTATGCCACTCAATTCAACCCTTTATTGATTTCTTCTGCACGTCCACCATGACCCAAGTTTTATTTGTCAAGTAAAATGATAAGAAAACGTGAAACGATTTTCACTGTCTTTATAAAGAACAGATTCCTCTGAGAGAAATATTACATTAAGAAATATACGAAGTCCCTGAAAATACTAATAAATAGAAGGCCGAAGATGTTGTTCACTGTGAAGGCTCTGGGTTCAATCCTCGGTACTGGAAAAAGAAAAGCAAAACAAAGATCCCTAAACAAGCAACCAATGAACACCCAAGGAAATGACCATGGCTGCACGTGCCAGGAAGTCGTGACGTGGAATGAGGAAAGAACATATGTTAGGAATTACGAAGAGTGTCTGTTAGTTGTCACTCTCTTCTTGTCCTTTTTTGAACCTCCAAAGCTAGAAGCACCCAAACTACCTTCCGTAAGTAACTTTGTATCTCCCTGCCTTGCTGATAGGAATCACCCTTACCAGGATTGAATGCACTAGGCTTTGCTGTTTCCTGCTCTGGTTTGCTGCTGTCCTTGGAGTAGTAGCAGCAGAAGAAATGACTGGGTGAGATTGCAGGCTCCCAGGGCATCTCTGGGAATTTGAGTAAAAGCAGTGTAAATTTCTTTTCCTGAGTTTCTCTACCTCGCTTTTCACACTGCGGTTGTAGTGCAGTACTTCCACGAGTTTAACAGCAGTAAGCTGAAGGAAAGGCCCCCCTGGAAAGTGATGTTTTTGCTATATGAAACTACACACTGTTTGCTCTGCCTAAAATATATTCTTCTTCCCTCATTTTCAGTGAGAACAGAATTGCAAACAGCCCTATGTGGAGGACGACAGTAGCGACATGAAGAAAGCTCACAGGGCCGAAGCGCTGGAGGCAGGGAGGATAGTCAGAGAGCGCCTGGAGAGGAGGAAAGGGGATGGGATATGAAGACAGTAACAAGCAACTCGCGATAGTGTGCAGAGGCCATTGAAGCGTGCCAGATGTGCAGATTTTCAGGTTTTTATTTCAAGATTTAACATTGTGACTTGAACTTTGTCATCAATAGTTTGCCACAACGTGCATGGAAAGTTCTGCCATAAATTATTTGAAACAGAGTCTTCATTCTTTTTGAAAAAAATTATCATTTTATGTGCTCTTTTGACCAGTAAAGCACAATGATGGTAACAATATCACAGGTCTGTGCACAGCTACCCTAGTTTTTGAACCCTTGTCTTAGAGCAGACAATTATACAAATGTTGAACAAGTAATCATCAGAAGAGAACCTTTTTAAGAAATTTTTTTCTTTCAGTTTTTTAACTAAGAAACTTCAGTGCTCTTAACTAACTCTCAGCTGTTAGTGTATTACAACACTGTCCTATTCCCTTCTGCTTTGATGCGGTGCCCTCGTGCTCAGCTGGCTATTTTCTCATGAAAGATGAAGAGAAATATTATTGGTTATTTAGATGTTGACTGAAAATAATTTATTCTTTTACATTTTCCAATCATACTGAACTCTCTCTCTCTCTCTCTCTCTCTCTCTCTCTCTATATATATATATATATATATACCCTAAATGTCTCTCTTTATACGTGTAGCCATGAATTAAATTAATTAGGAAAAGAGGGAGCATTCTTTAAAAAAACAACTGAAAGTATAATAAATATAAACATATAAGATTATTATGGTGACAACATGTTCTAGTTGTCAAATAGTCTTCTAATTTTCGTTTCTTTCTCTCACTTTCATTTGACATTCAGAAAGTCTACTTCCTGCAGTCTTTTGCAGGGAGCTTGAGTCACGTGACTGGGCTCTTCCGTGACTGGCTAGTGGAGTGTGCAGCCGTTGCACAGAAGGCGCTCTCATGCACGTACTTGTTCGTAATGGCGCTCAGGTCTTGCCCACGCCCTCGGCCCTGTCTGGAGTGACCTCTTATTTATCAGTATCAATCACATCAGCCATTTCATGCACAGCATGGGCTTTAATTGCTAATTTAACTTAGATTTTTGTATTTGGTTATGAGGATTGAGAGAGGGATTTGAATAGGTAAATAGCATGGTAATATTTATGTTTTGTAAAAGTTCCCTGTATAATAAGATAAAAGCCATTTATGCTAAAACTACTGCTGACATTATACTAAACAGGGGAAAAATAGCATTTCCTCATAGGTCAGAAGGAAGATAAAGCTGTCTATTCTCACAACTCCTTTTCAGGATAGTATAGTACTTGAAACCCTAGCCAGAGTGATCAGGCAACGGAGAGGAAAAAAATAATACATACCGCCATGAGACTCTAAAAGTCAATTCATCCAAGTTGCAGGATACAAAATTGAGACAAGAAATAGCATTCCTGCCCTCTAACAACTAAGTCACTGACAAAGAGATGAAAAAAACAATCCCATTTTCATTAGCCTCCCCCCCCCCCCCCCCCCCCCCCCCCCCCCCCCCCCCCCCCAATACCTAGGAATAAGTCTAACCAAGCAAGTGATTGAAAACTCTATTAGGCTAATTAACAACTTGAAGAGGACTTTAGAAAATGGAATGATGCCCTCTCTTCCTGGACAACCAGGATTAACACCACTAAATGGCCATGCTAGAAAAATGAACTTACTGATTCAGTGCAATTGCAATGAAAATACTTACAGCATTTTGAACAGAATAATAGAAAATCCTAAAATGTATATAGAAGAGACTCAGAATACCCTCTCCGCCCAAAATATTCCTGAGCAACATAACTAATTCAAGTGGCATCGTGATTCCATACGTTAACATACTACAATGCAGCAAGGACAAAAAATACATATATGCTATTGCATAAAAACACAGGTGGAACAATGGAACAGAATTGAGGATCCAGCGACAACCTGTAGCACTGTCAGCCATCTGGCCTTCAACAAAGTGGCCAAAAACTTACAGGGGGAAAGAAGAACCTTTTTATTAAATAATGTTAAGATAACTGGTTATCCACACTGAAGAATGAATCTATACACACACCTATCATCCTTAAATAAAATTATATAAATGAATCATAGACCTAGCTGTTGAAACAGAGATACTAGACCTACTGGAGGACCATGTACCTGAAAGTCTTGAAGGCACAGACATAGGCCAAGACTTTCTCAATGGAACACCTGCTGCACATGAACCAACACCAAGAATGAGCAACTGAGATCATATCATATCAAACATCGTCTGCACAGCAAAGGATGGAGTGACAAAATGAAGAACAAACCACGGAATGGGGAAAATATGTCACCTACTCTTTGGATAGGGAGCTAATATTTAGAATATAGAGAACTGAAGAAAAATAGACTCACAAAAATACAAGGCTCAATTGAAAAATCTGACAACTGAAATGAGTAGATAATTTTCAGAATAAGTACGAGTCGCCAATAAATAGATTAAAAATTTACAGCATATTTAGCTATTAGGGAAATGCAATTAAAACAACACTGAAATTCTATCTTACCCCAGTCAGAATGGCTGGTATCTAGGATGTTAAAAATGGCTGACAGGGATGTGGGGGAAGCGCCCTCCATGTTGCTGGGGGACTGTAAAATGGCACAGCCATGATGGAAATCGGTGTGGGGATTCCTCAAAAAACTGCAGATAGATATTTCATTTGACTCAATTATATGCCTTCTGGGGATTGTCCCAAAAGAATTAAACACATCATATGGCAGAGATCCATGCATTACCATGTTTACAGGAGCACCACTTGTAATATCTATGTCATAGAGGATGTTGAAATGTCCATCAACAGATCAATGGATGAAGTACAAGTGGTATGTGTACACAATGGAGTGCTATTCTGCCATAAAGAAGGATAAATTTGCATCATTTGTAGGAAAGCAGGTGCACCTTGAGGCCATCCCGCTTAGGGAAGTGAATCAGAGTCAAATAATTAATATTGCATGGTTTTTCTAATGTGGTAATTCCAACGTGTAAATAAGTAAGAGAGCGAAACAAGAGAGCTAGTAGGAAATGGGGAGATGGATCTGTGTAAGGGAGGGGCGCGGTGGGAGGGAGAGAGAGAGTGGGAGAGCGGAACCAAATGTGGACTGGAAGTGCATGTATGTTCACTTGTTCCTCAGCTTTAATGCAAGTTGCACATACCTCAAACACATGCTAAGTAGACAATAACTCTTGGGGGGAAAACGAAGCAAGAAAATACTAGAAGTAGGCACACCAGTGAGGTTGTTCTTTTGAAAGTTCCAATAAAAAATAGCAAACAAAACTGAGGCAATAGCAATGGTAAGGGAAGCAGAGAGTGAATGAAACGGGGGCGGGGGGGGGGGTACAGAAAAGGGACCAGGTGAGACTTGGTGAGTAATTAGGTATGAAAGAAGCGATTCTGCTCTCACGGTTCAGGTCAGGTGCAGGCAGGCAAGCAGTGTCCTTTGAGACATGGATGCATCACGTTTCTGGCTTGTTGAGTCTGTGATGTTTTTGGAACATTCAGGGAGAGAGAGAAGTAGCAGTTGCATTATGGTCTGAAGCTTGGGAATGTGGTCTGTGCGGATAGGAACGCTTTGAGCGTACCTTCTTCAAATGTATCCCAAAGTTTTGGTTATGTTAATTGTGTTTTTAATGTTATAATAAAAAATTAAAAACAAACTTTAGTACTTATATATGTATATTAAATAGGTCATGTATTTTACATGTGATGGAAGCAGTTCCTCATCACTCAAAAACATAAGAGCAAAGAGATGGATATGGATGACTTCAGGTTAGACATGTCTGTAAATAGGTCCAAGGCTTCTCAGCCTTCCCTGTGTTCCAGTACCTACCTCATCTCGAGAGAAACTCATGCAATGACCAGCTTGGTTTTGGCAGGCAATGGCGAGAGTCTCAACACAGACAAAGGAGGGGGCTGAGGAGGGAAGGAACTTCGCAAACTTTAAGGTGGGAGAGTGAAAAGCACTGATTGTAGGGGCAGTCTAGAAGGCGAAGTTGAGGGTTTTCCTGAGTTTCTGACTGGTGTCACTAAGTGGGTACCAGAAAGTTCGCAGAGGAACTCACACAGTAAATACAAATTGATGCCGGGGGTTGAGGTAAGCTTTATTGTGGAGATTTTTAATTTAATATTCCTCAGGGACATTTAAGTAAAGTTGTAAGACTAGGTCATAAAAAATAAGATAGATTTGAGATATAATTTTGAGAATTCTAGGTGTATAGGTCTATGTAAAATCATGAATGTAGCTATATTTATCCAAGAAATGAGGAAAAATTTTAGAGGCTTGAAGCCAAGAACACTATTTAGTGGATAGATGGAGACAAGAGGATGATGAGTTAGGGCTGAAATCTAAAAGATTTTTATTACTTTAAAATAAAGTGAAACTATTTCTCTAAATCACTAAAAGATCCCCTTAAAGTTTCATGAAAAATGTCTATGAACCTATTTCTCAATTCATATATATTTTTGTGCTAGTATTGATCAAATTTTTCCCCTGATTTTCACATTGTCTGTTTTGGCAGGTGATGATACATTTATTTGCTATGATTGTTAACAGAGGAACATGGGTTGCTTTGGAGCCATATTTGACATAAGGGATAATACCAAAGTCATCTTACAACTTCCCTTTTTGATTTACGGTCATTCGATAAATTTGAATTTTAATATGAATGAAATTGATTTGATATCTCTTATCATACTATGAGATAAATTTTTTAGTTTAGTATCTCTATTAGAAACCAATTCATTTGTGTAGCTTATTATCTTACTAAATTCAATCATTCCTTCAGGCCAACTGAGAGACCGTGAGTCATGGTGACAATGAGGATTGGTTGCTGTATCCATGAGTTTCATCCTTGCTCTGTTATATAGGAAGTTTTATGTATATATACATTTATTTATTTGAGACGGGGTCTTGCTCTGTAGCCCAGACTGGTCTTGGACTCACAGCAGTCTTCCTGACTCAACATACTGAATGCAGGGATTATAGGCGTGCGCCACCACACCCAGCTTATGTGGTGCTGGGGAATCGAATTCAGGTACTTAGGGCTTAGCTAAACAAACACTTTAACTGCAGAGTCACTCCTCCAGCCCCTGTTACAGGAAGTTTTAAAAACAGCTCTCTGAATCCATTCTCTAACGTGTGAATGTTGGTTTGCGTTGGTAATCATTGAACTCAGCTGAGCTCGTTTACACAGAGGATAATACCTCAAGGAGTAAACACAAAAATTTTTATGATCAACTGTCTTCATGTAATAAATATGTGAGAATAAAGTGAAAAAGAGACTTTTGGGCTTGCTAGTGACTCTGCCACCAGTTGTCAGAGTCAATTATGAATGTTAATTCATCACTTCATGTGTTTAATTTTTTTTTATACATTTAGCATCAACATACCTTACAATTGGTACTATTATTTTTTCTCTCATACAATAGAGTCTTTATAAAGTTCTATGAATCTTTAAAATATCTTATTGTAACTTCTTGGAAGTATAGAATAGCCAGACATAACTTTGTAAATCCGAATATCTAAGAATTGTTAATTAAATAATTAATTTCTCTTCCAGGATGAGAAAATAGTTTTTATAGCCATTTAGTCCTAATTTGAGGATTTGGACTTATTTTTCTCGTCTTCCCTCCTCACTAGTTCCCATGCGTGACCTTCTATAAATCTCCCTCTTTTCCTGTACTTTCCTAATAACTATAAGCTGGAGGAACAGCGGTTAAAGCACTTGCAAGCGCTAAGTCAAGTGCTAAATACCTGAGTTCGATTCCCCAGTACCACATAAGCTGGGCGTGGTGGCTCATGCCTGTAATCCCAGCACTCAGGAGGCTGAGGCAGGAGGATTGTCCGTGAATCCAGGCCAGCTTGGGCTCCATAGTGACTTCAGAGCGAGACCCTGTCTCAAAAAAAAATTAAATTCCTGAGTCCTGACTTCTTTACATATTCTCTTACTCTGAATTTCCTTAATTCTACTTCTTTCAGAGGTAAAATGCTAAATTTAAATTTAAGAAATCATAAGTACTTTTATCCAGATGCCTTATTGAATTGCTCCACCAACTCATCTTACCTTCTTGGAATACACGCTGCATTTTCCTTAGCTCTCACCACATTGAATCATACAATATAGTCACTAGTGTACTTAACTCTTTGATATAGAAACAAAGACGTCTAGGGAAAGTTAATTGCTGAGGATCTTTTGTGAAACATATTTTACTTAGTTAATATCAGCAAAATACTGTTGAAGTCTATTCCATAGATTAAAATTGGATATGAAACTCATCCCAAAATTTCACCCCCAGGCCCACAATTTCATCATCCAATATATTAGCTTTCCTGTTGTCTATAAAATTATCATAGCCTACTGTTTACAGCTGTAAGTTGGAGGGCAAAAATACTTGAAAGTTGAATGGTTCTACTCTTAAAGGTGTGGAATAAGGTGGTTGGCCCCGAAATCCTAGTGGGCCTTCACTGAGATAGGCTGACTTCTGAAATGCACAAATCTTTCATTTTGAGAAACTTTCTGGCCCAAATGACAAGAACAAATGACACATGCTTAGTGGTTAACACTTTTATTTCAAAAAGCAGGATACTGTAAATAACACTTTCTCTGAAAATAATTAAGATACTATAATTAAATGAATCTTATACCTCAAACACAATAAGAACATATAGAAACTTTCACACGTGAACTCAAAATTTAACAGAATGAAATTCAATTGGTAGTTTTAAGGGATGACTTTTGTCTTTCCCCAAATGAAAGATCTTTTGTAGGTTTCAATTCGTTTGTTCTCTACATTTTTCAGCCTCAATGGATGTTATACGCATTTGATCTTTTACTGTGTAACGGAATTGATGCACTGGATAATTCTGTGGGTGTTTTAGGAGTCACGAAAAGTCCATTTTCTTTTTGATAACTAATAGTAAACAAATTAACTCTAACAGAAAAAGGAACAGAATTATCTAAAAGTCCTATTTCATTCAAGTAGCTTACAGTCTGAGCTTCAAATCACATTGATCATTGACAATTATAATTGTTCCCGCGCCCCTAATAAAGAAAAATACACCCAAATATAGAGAGACTCATAGTGATTCATTAGTTCTAACTGGTCATTTGATTTTCTCTGCTATTGATTTTTAAATATCAGAGTCTTTTTACTTTTTGCTATGATCACATGATTTGTTTAAAAATAAAAAATGCTTTACAGTATGAGTTATTCATTTTCTATAAGGTATCTCCTTTCACCACAAACACACTGGCCAGCACGTTTCACGCCAAATACACACTATATACACATGATGTAGGAAAACATAATCTTTACAATTTTTGGTTGTACATAAATATCTCCATTCTTTTCCTTAATAGTGTGGGCATCTCTGTTTATTATAGAATCTATGTTTATCGTCTCAGCATTATGGCAGTGTTTAGCATATTGCATATCTTCCTCTCCCCTTTCTTCCAATCCCTGGAAGTTTAGTACAGTGTTAATTTTTACTAAGAGGTTCTCAATATATCTACTATATTTAAAAGGTCAACTGGACAACTCAAACACTCAGCCACATACACAGAAGAAATGTTTCCATTCTGTCAGGCTAACATTCATTATTCAGGACTTTCATATTTCATATGACTTTCATTTAAAATTGTCCTTAAAATATATATTCTTCACACGAAGCTGTCATAAAAAAGGAAAAAATATCTTCTCTGATTTTGAAATCACGAACGTCGATTTTTTAAAAACTACTTTCCAAATCCCAGGAGCAGTGTACTTGAAGGGCAAGCATGTCAGTATCTTTAGAAAATGAGTTGGGAAAAGTCAAATTTGATTCATATTTGAAGATTTATTAATGGTACCAGTGACTCCAACTGACTGAGTAATGTAACTACTATTATCACTAATTACGGTTATATAGCTACATTGAAGCAAAGCCGCATCCCATTATTTCAATTATTGAAATCATCCAGGCAGCCTGTTTAATTTGTCTCATCTCACCGTCTATTCAAAAGCTTTCCAGTGCACAGATTGTTAAGAATGATTCACGAACTGTTGCTGCCTTCCAACTACGTGCTGTTAAAGGTAGCCAAGAAATAATTGTATGTTGTACTGAACATGAAAAAAATTGTAACTTCCAACTGTTTTCAACACAAAGCCTGCTTGGCCATTGTAGCAAACTTTGTCAATTTGTGTGAAAATATTTATTACCTGCAACCATAGATACACAGAATTGAAGTGCGTTATGTACCATTACATCAGTAATGCATTTATGACTGTTTTCACATCTCTTTTGGTCTAGATTTGTGTCCTGCCAAATAACTTTTTATTTATTTATTATTATAGTACAGCAAATGATTGCTGCACTAAATTTGCAATTATGATATTTTTCCTGAAAATGCTAAATTATATCTTAATTTTATTTAAAAGCTTTTATTTTTAAAGCAATTAAGCTTATTGTTGATTGATATTTACCATCCAGTGTTCCCAGAACACTAAAAGAATACACTTTCTACATAATCTTCCATTACAACCCACTGCTTTGGAGTAGCTGTTTGATGTACCTGCATTCAGTTGAGTTTTCAAACCAAAGAACTCAAATTACAGCAATTTCACTTGCAATCCATAAATCCATGCACAGGACTGCATTCAACAAAAACACTAAATGCTATTTGTTATTCAAAGATGAACGAATCAATAGAAAAATAGAACTGATAAATCATTGGCACTTTAATGCAGAAGGGAGAGAAAAAGTAATAAACCATGCATTTCGAGTACTTGTTTTCCTTCTGACATGTTTGGAAACACAAAGCATGCATTGAGAAGGGGCAGGTCAGTATGAGTGAGCAATGCCAAGATGGCGCTGGGCATTTCATTTCATACCATAGGCTTAAAGAAATATTAAGAAAAGTAGGACTTCCATGATTTCTTTAAAGAATCAGAGAAACGAACCAGGATATGAACACCTGAGACAGTGATCTGGGCCAAGTCTAAGTAAACATTAGAAATGTGGCAGAGATGGAAGTGGGGTGGGTAGGTGGTAGGGCGTTAATTGCACATGTGATTTGCTTCGACGAACTCAATATTATTGCAGGTAACAATTTATATTAGATGGGAAGTGATACAATCATTTTCTTTTTTCAAGTGCACTTATCTGATCCATTAAAAATTATAGACACCTATATTTATAAAGGTTTAAAGAACCGAGAAATCAGCAATGAAGCTTTCATTGGGTTGTTTGACTTACTCTGCATGAAAGGTGAGAATTTTAATTATAATAAATAGATAACTCACTCTCTTCTAGTATTTTAGTTGTCATAAAACTAGCTGCGAGAACCATAAATTTGTTCTACAATGCTTAATTAGGCATTAACCCATTTCTCTCAAGCATCTTTTTTTTTTTTTTCCTGAATCTTTGGTGGGAAAGACATTAATTAGGCACAGAGTTTGAAATATCTATTTGGTTACTGGTGTGATTAAGGATTTTCTTCAAGATCTCATGCAGAAAGGAACAAGGGTTGTCATATGACCACATTTTACTGTCAAGTAACATCTATTCACTCAGTTTTGAAATTAAAAGCCAAACTAGATAGAATATGAAAACAAAACACTTCCTATTTCTCAGCACAAGAAAATCTTATGGCTGATATTTAAGTTTCCACTTAGAAGGAGTAAGATGTCAAAGAAAAGATATTTAGATATAGCAAGTTATCACAGACAACTACTTAATGAAATCTTTGAGTTAAATGTTTAGTTTATCCTCGAATCATCAGTCATTATCATTGATACACTGTTTTTGAAAGGGAAAAGTATATCAATCTGCAGTGGTGACCACGGTAGCATTACTGACAGTGCTTACTAATAATCGGAATCCCACTGAGAATCACATTTCCCATGGTATTTCCTTCCTATGTTTCACCGGTCTTTCTCTTAAGGTGAATGAGAAGTGGGTAAAATGTGGGTGGGAGACATAAAAATCTATGGGAATGCATGCAACAACAACAAAAAAAATGCAGTATCACCTTGTGTAAGTTTTTGCTTTTTCATGCAAAGATGCCTTTAAAAACTGAGACAATAACTTTTCTAATAGTGTTAGCTCAGTAACAAAAACAGGTAAACTAATTCCATGAGTTTGCATGAGCAGGAGACTTCAAATGGTTCAAAGATTTCCAGAACAGGTGTTCCATGGCCAAAAGATGCTAATCAGATTTCCAAGAAGGAACTGAGGCGGGATTATTCTTTGCTTCGGGTTCTTGTTCTTTTGACAAGGGAGCAGAAAAAACCGGTTTTTGGAGGAGGACCCATCAGCATTGGGGCTTGATTCTTGTGAGTAATTTTTATCTAGAAAAGAGAAAGAGGGAGTCAAAGAGTTATCTCCAGTTACAATACCGATTTCCTTGAATCTCTGTTAAGATGAATAATACTTCATGGGGTAATTTAATAGTAGAAAGGTTCCAAGTGCTCTTAAGAGTTTGGTTATCCCAAGATATTTTAAGGGAGATAAAAATGCATAAGATTAATATCCTAGTGCTAAGGACACTAACAAAAATAAAATTTACCTGATGTTATATTTTAAATATAATCTTCTCTCTAACTTCACCTGTAGTTCTGTAATATCCTTATTTAGGCTACACGATGTTCCAGGATAATTTCTTGACCATTAGTTTTGTATTACTTATTGAAAGTAGAAAAAAATGTACCATTACACGATTCAGGGTCTCAGTTATGGCCTATTGCTAAGAGGTGCTTAGTGTCAGCCAACTCTTATTTTTCTAGCTAATCAGATTGTTTCTCTCTTTTAGCACGAACTGCAAGGCTTAATTTCAAAAACAATCATTAAGAAGGAAAGTCAAAAGTTAACACACATAAAAGGTCATAAATGATGAACTAGCTTCCCAATTTGTTAATTAATGGGTAATAGAATAGTATCAAATAATTGAAAAGCCTCCTTAAAACACTTGGAGAGACTGTCCTGAAGCTACTCGTTTTGATTTCTTTGATATAAAACTACGAATCACCTTAAATGAGACAACCTTAAAGTAGATTATGTCTGCAATTTTCTCTAATTCAACTCTAAATTAGAGCAGACATTTTATGAATATATGCTATGCTCAAAGCTAATTGAAAGCAATTATCAAAGTGGCATTTTGTCTGTGACTTTAAGATACATTGTAAGATAATAAATGATTCTCATTATGTAATAAAAAGGTCACATCTTGCCTTTGGGCTAGTGACGCTAAGAGTGTTTCAAAAGCAACCTGAGACATTTTCTTTAGCGAACTGCGACTAATACAAGACCCGTCACTTATTAAATATCAGTTGCCACCTGCACAGCATCCGCAGCAAGATGAGCGTTTCTTTCAAGAAGAAACACCACCTCATTAAAAGCTGCAAAAATATATCTCTCAAAGTGCATACCTGACATTTTAAATTTAAAATGAATATCCTTCACTTGTCATTCGCTAAGAGCAATGAAACCAAAAAAAGAAAAAAAGCTCATCACGTGGACAGGATCATTAAAATCAGCACCCGGGCTTCTGGGAAATCGAAATTTACTTGTAGTCTAGAAAGACAGAAATATGTGAAAAACCTTGAAAGAATGAACAACTCTATTTCAGTCTGTTAGAATTGGGTTATACTGAAGGTTTTTCTGTTTCTATAAAAATAAATTGTACTTGTAAAAGGCCACTAGGCTAAGCCAGCCCCTAACTTTTCAGATATCTGACTTTATTTTATTTTTGTTCTTTTAGGAACTGGGGAATTGATAGCTAGATAGGTAAGATTCTAAAATGGACCTGTCTATGTGCATTGCAAATGGTCTCTGACCGATTTCCCCTCTTCTTAATTTAGTTTTAAATTACACTAAATCTTCATCGATTTTTCAAACTTCTCTGTGCTTTAATTTTGGACAGAATTTAACACAGTATCATTTCTCATTTATTTTCTTTTATAAAAATTACTCAGCTCCCACTTTACCCGTAACGTGGTGCTTGGAACTCAGAATAAACAGAGAACACACAATTTGGGCTCCCAAGAAATAATAGTTTAGTAGAAAGAAGAAATTATAGAAATTCACCCAATACTGATACATGTTCTGAAACAGGAGGCTGACTAGAAAGGCATAAATTTTTAGTTCTGAAAATGAAAATGAATCATTTTACCAAAATGATGGTTATCTGTTATTTTTAAATGAGTGTCTGAGAAAACTGTTATCACATGATACTTACACAATAATATTAGAGTCATAGAGAACAATAGAAAAAAATAAGAATTCTAATTTACAGTTAGTGCACTAAATCTCTACAGGCTTGTTCAAGCCACAGTCTGCAGGCTGCATGTAGCCTCAGACTGTTTTGAGTCCACTCCAGCATTTATAAGCTTTCTGAAAATATTATGATTTTTCCCCTGGTGATTTGATTGCATTAACTATGTTATATATTTTATATGCAATCCTAACAATTCATTAACACTCAATTCATTCCAGAAAAACCAACAGCTTGAACATTCATGTGAGAGATAATAATTTTAGGGCATCTTGGAAACAGAGGTAGTTATTAACAAATTATTGTTAAGGCTTCAAAACAAACCTGCATTTTTAGTCACATCTAAAATGAGCATAAATGTATGACCAAAAGTAAAATATCGTGCAAGTATTGTCTATGAGATGTTTTCTCTTTGTGCTTTGTTTTAGGAAACTTGAATTTTATTTGATCAAGACTAACTTTCCTTTGGACATTCTTATTTGAAAAGAAATCATACATTCTTCTTCTGCTGAAAATACCACAGTATCTTACTCTCTATACAACACCTCTAATCCATATTACTGATAAAAAGTTTTAGTTTCTGGTTTTGAAGGAGTATAGCAACCTCTCTTATTTGTACGATTATCCATAAGATTAATCTCCGATGGTCAACATATGCAACTCGCTTTGTGTAAATCTAATTTTAATTATGTGAAAAGCTTAATCGACTATAATTTTGGCTGCTTTTTATGGAAATGAGAAACAACTGCCCATATTTTACTTTTGGTCAGGGAAGATTAAATGGAAGAAAGCAATGGTCACAAGATGTCTATTGTTTTTAAGATCATTACATATATCGATTCATCAAATAATGACATGTCTTTATGTATTTCAGGAGAAGCAAGATTTACTGCATTCCAGAGCTAGAATGGTTGTATGAAGGGAGAAAAGTCGTCTTCATCACACAATATAGATATTATCATAAATAGAACTGTGCCATCCTACTGAACCTCTTTATTCCTACAGATCACCTACTCATTGGACATCACCCCTGCTCAAGGTTCTCTGTCTGTATTCTTATTTCAAATTAAGATGAGACACATTTGAAACTATGAATATGAATAAATTTTGATTTTGATTTCAGTTTTGTAATTATTTAATATGAAAAGAGGATGTACACACACAGACAAATAATCAAAGCAAGGACTACAAGAAATATTTTCTTGTTTTTATTAGATTTTTAAGATTGTACACCCTGATAATATTACCTCGGTTGTAATATGAAGAATAATAGCATACACACATCCAATTGTTGTTTTACAAATTAATTACTTTAAAAAATAGTAGCCAGAATAAAAGCAACATTTAATTCTTACTATATGCTGAGTTTTATGGTGTTTACGCACATCGTTCAGACCCTATATGTTTTACACACCTCTTTGAGTCGATCTCAACGAAAGACTACTCACTTAAAAAGTATTCCTGAAAAAATGTAGAATTAAGGTATGATTTTATAAAATAGATAAAAAAGGAAATTTATTTCTCACAGCACCCAGAAAAGAGTGTCCACTCACAGTAGATAGTAGTGTTTCCTCCAGACTTCTTTTAGAAATTAAAAAAATGAGGAAGGAGGTGAGCCTTTTCTGATTAATTTTCCAACAGTATTTGGGCCAGCCATTTGTAGCTATTTTTCTGGTCCCATCTCCCATTGCCAAACACTCTCACCACTCTTTATTACGAAATGTAGGCTTTTTCTTGTTTTGAAAACCTTGTTCAGCATTCTTTCTTTATGAGGATTTATCTACCTATTTAAGAGCTTATAAAAGCATTTTGGTAAGATTAGACCAGAGATTGACTTACTCTATTTAAGTATTTGTCCTTCTTAGTACTATAGTTAGGATTTGGAATGTCCCCCAAAGGCCCCTTTGTCAAAGGTTTCATCATCAGCCTGCGATGCTGTTGGAAGGTGGTTAAAAGTTTAAGCGTTATAAGGAAGTCAGGCCACTGAGGATGTGTCCCTAGAGAAAATGCTGAAGCCATAGTCCATCCTTTCTCCTTTGCTTTCTGGCTGCTAACAGAACCAATGCTATAAGGTCAAGAAACCATGGACTGAAATCTCTGAAATCATTAGCCAAACTAAACTTTTCCCCCTTAAAAGTTGATTTTCTCAAGCTTTTTTTAAAAACAAAAAGTGGCAGAAAACTAACACATCTACTACCAAAAGAATATTTAACATTTTATTTTTATAATATCTAATTTCATCCTCCCAGTAATGCTAGGAAGTGTCAGTATCCTTATTGTAGGTGAGAGTCCGAAAGTCTTGTCTGTATCCTGCATCCCATCTCTCAAGTCGGGAAGCCAAAGAGCTGGGTTTGAGAGCTGACTCAAACATTTCAGGACCTCCTGGACAATTCGCATTTCTACACCTTTATGCTGGCATTTGTTCTAGGCACAGTCTTCTCTCCTTTTTAATAACAAATGTCTATTCCTGTTTGGTTATGTTTAAACCATACATTATTGTATAATTTAAAAGCAAAGACTTTAAAAGAAGATTCTAAATGTCCGCACAGAGGAAAAACAGGTCATTCCCAGAAAAATAAAAATCAGCCTGACACGAGGCATTGCTAAAACAGTACATCCAGAAGACAAAGGAAAACACATCAAAACTTGGAGGAAAAGAGAATTGTATTCTAAAATCCTATTCTTAGTCAAGGTAATAATTAAGTGCAGGGCAGACTGAAGACATTGCTAGGCACAAAAGGATCTGAAGAGTTTGCCTCTTATTTACCTTCAAGACATACTTGAAGGTCATCCAATCAAAAAGTACAGAAGAAGATTAAACTGAGATGCAGGATGACACATTTGTAGACAACTGGAGAGAACAAGGAAAGGCTGCTGCCACATGAAGGAAAGGGGTGTGAATAATAGAATATACATTAATTTTAATGTCTGGACTATTTTTTAAAGAAAACAAGAGCTATTATAAAGATGACTTTGAAAGAAGAAGAATGAAACACTAAAAGCTTTATGGGAAATAAAATGAAATTGTGGCTCATTTCTGGTTCTGCTGTTGACAGCATTTTTCTAGTCACAATGATTATATATTTTTATTGATTTAAATTAAATTATTATGAAATTATTTTCAGAACCAGAACAGCAGAATTACTGCCTTGGTCCAACATTTCCCATCTGGGAACTGCAGGCAAGTTACTATGATTCATTCTTCTCATCAAGACAGTACAGATTTTAATATATTGTCTCACAAGATTCTTGTAAGGAGTAAACAAATCAATATACACACAATGCTTAGGATGTTACCTAGCACATAGGAAGCACTCAGTATATGTTAATTATGAGAAAAGTAATTATAATAGTGTAAGATGTAAAAATAATATGGTATGAATTAGGCAGAGCATATAAAAAACTAACATATCAAAATAATAATGAAGAATATTACTCACAGATATGCAATGAACTAGCAGAAGAATCACCTGTAGTTCACCTGAGGGGACAGCCTACATCACAGCTATGATGAAAAATAATTTTCTTGTGGCTCTGTGATTCTAGTTTTTAAATGTGTATATATATTGTGGTATAAAAAAAATCCCTATCCAGTTGACCCTACTCTCTCCCGAGTTTTTATTTTTCTAAATGGGGTCCAAAAATAATGACATTGACATCATTCTTAGAAATGCAGACTCTCCAGATGGTGTTTTGTGACAAGAACCCCGGGGCACTGGCTCACAGTTACATCTGGGAAACCTGCTTCTCTGGACACTTTGCTTCACTTTCTAAGAGGCAAGACCAACAAAAATTGGTTGGTTAACTGGCTGGTTGACGGACTGATGAACACTTTTATGTACTCACTCCCTAAATATGATGGAGAGCTAAGAGAATTGGGAGCAGATATCCTATTTTTCTCAATGTAAATTACTTTATCAGTATTCTATTAGTTATCAGCCAACTTCAGTTTAGTCCAGGACATCCCAAGCTGAGTAGCACTTTTTTAAAAAGATCTGAGAAGTTTGGAGTCTAATAACAACATCCACTATGCAAAAATAGAATGTGGTATGTATCATGCTACAGAGATGCTGGTGACATTTAATAGGAACATAAAACTATGCCATTTAGAACATTCTAGGAGAGAAGCAACATAAGGAACATGAGTTTCAGGCACATCAACATAGATCAAGGGCTGGGTACCAGATCAGAGGCAGGAAGACAACATGAAGATGAATGTAATAATTAAGAAAAGTGAAAAGAACCTCAGTCATGGCAGAGACAAAAATAGAGTCAGGATCAGATTTAAGAGATATGGAAGTTGTAAAGTCTGCAGAATGAGGTGGCCGACTGGAAGTTGGGGTGTTAGACAAAAGGATTCTGGTATGAATGATTCCCACGGTTTTGGTTTTAGCTACCTTGTGCGAGGTGATGTCTTTTCATAGGAAGAGAAACATTTTTGGATTGAGTGAGAAATACCCGTGAAGTCTCTGTTAAGTGTGACATTCTAACAGAGAGGCCCAGTGTCCTTTCGGTATACGGCTCTAGAATTCAGAAGAGAAAGACAGTTCTTGAGACAGATTGGGCTTATTATGCTTATTATAATACCAATTCTTGAAAAGAGCTTCCTGACAGACAGTGTAGCAAACATGAATGGTAGATGTTAGACTTTGTAACTGGGGTGTGGACACATTTTAGATGGAAGCAGGAGCCATGTGCCCTAATAAAGATGGGTATAAGTAGCCAGAGAAGTATTAAAAGAAAACTAGAAAGAAGCACCCATTTTATCAACTTTCTGAATCTGTATTCAGTATGGCCTATCCCTTTCTGTTAAGTAAATGAAATCTTCAGGTGGAACGTAGACTAGACATGCATGCAGAAGTTTGTGAAAATTGTCTACATACAAAGGATTCAAGTTGTTAAAATGTTCACCTACGTCTAACTATAGAAATCATTGTATTTCGATAATATATTGCAAGATACTTAAGTAGATAATTTATATTTAAATCTGAAGCTGGCAAGTATTTTCTGGAAAGGGCTACCTGGTAAGGATTTTAGGCTTTGTGAACCACATGGTATCTGTCTGGACCATTCAACATGGTCCATGTAGACCAACAGCACTCTTAGACTATACATAAATAAATGAGTTTTGGCCATATTACAAAAAGTTTTTACCAAAAAATTGAAAATTTAGATTTCATGTAATGTCCATATTATGAAATATTACTTTTAAATATTTTAAACCATTTAAGGATGTAAGGATTGAAAATCATTATTAACTTTGGTGACACAAAAATAGACAGCTGGCCAGATTTGACCTGCAGATCATTTTCTGCTGACCATTGATGTCAATAAAAATTTAATCTAGAATTATGAGACATGAAGTAAAAGAACTAAATTTGGAGGTAAAATCCAGGTTTGTTTGATCAGTAAGTGGAAATGAATAAAAGTGGAAATAATTTTATAGGGTATATTTTTGTTCTACTAAGTCTGACTATTCAGGATTTATTCTGTGAGAATTTTGAATTGGGATATATTCATAGGACTCCATTTTGGTAATAAACCAATTGGTCAAAGTGGACTCCAGTTTATAATTTCCTTAATTAATTGCCCTTGTCTTGCGCTAGGGTGAGCTTAATGATATCGTGGTTCTTAGAAAGAACCTCAGCAGGTAGCATCTTTTAAAATATTCTCCCTGTATCTAGCCAAATTTTTCTTTTCTTGCTCATCTCTCCAAGAATTTATTATCACTGGAGTTATTCAACTATCTTAAAAAGGAATGGAATTTTCAGAGAAAAATAAATACCATAAAATATCTATAGGGAGAGCTTACTTTAGCAATTATCTGGAACATTAAAAATTACCTAGCTTGATTCTGAAATAAGATTGTATCTTTCCAATAGTGGAAAACATTCTGAATTCAAGTGCATAACAGAGCCATAAGACAGCAAAGATAAAATGTGAGCTAAATTTTTCAGGTCCATAACTGCCAAAAAAAAGCAAGGCAATAAAACATAACAATTTCCTAAAATCCTTTCCCAGTTTCCTTATGATTCTAGCCATTTTTCCCCCTTGAATGACAATAATTTCCAAATTTAATGCTAATGTCTTTTATTTAACATAAAATTCAGAGAAATAATTGTAAAGATTTCAAACAAAATTTCTAAAGGAAGGTGGTTGAAAGGTGTTTTTCCTGATGAAATTCACAGGAATTATAAATATATATGGAAAAGAGAAAATCCTGAACACGATGGGCTGTTTGGCTATAGTGCAGGAGAAACAGTCATACCTGGATTTGAAATCTCTTTTAAGATATAAATTTTGTTTTCCATTCCAAAATACTTTTATCGCTGTACACTTGGTTTCTAGGAAAGGTCAAAGACATTTTGAAGACTTTTTGTTATTAATCTCATGTTTCTACTGAGAATTTATGTCCATAACTCTTACTCAGTAACTGGATATTTTCAAATCTTTGGTCATATGAGAAAATAAGGCAACAGCAAAAACGAAAGCAAAACAAAACAAAACATTCCTCTTCCTGACTATGAGCAAAGTTATATCCACTTTGAGATTTTACTTTTCTTACTAAGTAACATTTCATATAAATTCTCAACCTGACTTAGTGACTCACTGTCTCAAAATAAAGATTAAAAAATGGCTGGGAATTTATAGCTGTTTGTGAAGGCTCTGTGTACCATTTCCACTGCCATACATAGACAGAAAAAAGGAGTAAATAAATAAACAATTGATTTTCCATATGTTCTTTTTTGCTATGGTGTAGGGATGAAATACATGCTCTTGGGTGTAACACAAAGGTTGGAGTCTCACCTTGCCACTGAATGTCATGTTTTTGAACTTTTGTCTCTCTCTACTAAAGAAGCATAATAAAATCTATTTTGTAGGCCCACTGGTAATATGACATGATGCTATGCATGTCATGTATATGCATAGAAAATGTTAACTATTGCTTTTAATGTAATTGTGAGTAGCCCAGTGAAAAATGCATTGTACCACATTCTTTTCTTTTGAAGACATCAAAGCTTTCTGAATTCCTTGGAAAGCATTAAAAAATTTCATAATATGGCCTTCTGCCTTCATCCTAAAAAACCTAGCAGCATTCTTGCCACATGCCAGATTCTACTTCTACCCAAAGGAAAGATCATTAAAACATCAATGTGAGACATTTACCAGCTGTTCCAAGGCAATTTTATATTTGTAAACCAAAGAACTCAATTCCGAGATCCAGTCATACTCATGGCTACTTGGAACACCAAGAACCTGATCTAAAAATCTTTCCCCTAAATGCTAAAGAATTTCATGGTATTTCAATTGGAGGCCCCGTTTTGACATTTTATCCATAAAAATATTCCATCGCATGATGTAATGATAACTGTCCTTCTGAACAATGTTATAGAGGATTGTTAGTTTAATTAGTATTGAAATAGAAAGACAACAACCTGGTTGTTTTTCATATTGTCCTGCTTCAAAGGATTGTTTTATCATTGAGCCATCCTTGACAATAACTTTTTCTTGCCTCTCATAATCAACCTATTACTAAATCTGATTGGTTTTCTTCTTCAAATATGTTCTACCTCTCTTGAAATAACACAACTAAGTACAAAATTTTATTCAATTGAATTTTTAAAATTCACATTTTTATTTGAAGTGGAGTAGATTCTTGTGAATCACTAGGCAAGTTCTTTGCCACTGCAAAAGAAGGTCTACTTCAAAAACACTTTAACAATATAGACTGTTGCCTCTAATAATAAATAAGAGCTTCAAAGATGGGAGTCTTTTCTAAATTTAATACACAAAATCAAAGAAACAGCGCATCACATAAGGTAAACATGAGAAAAAAGTCAGACATGGTGAATCCAAATTTTGAGTCTGCCAGAATTGAGATCTCTAATCCTGAAAGAAATCAAACCTGTGAGCTAGTCTGACATCCATCAATGAGGAAACTACATCTAACTTTCCCAGGTTCGAAGAAGATACTCAGATTTGAGCTGAATGTGAATATTGGTCCTCATAAAAGCTAACAACTTAGAAGCTTAAAAGGTTGTTAGGTACATGCAGTTTTATCCTGATCAACATATTTGCAGTCTTGGATCACTTCTATATAAATGTATTAAGTATTGTAGACTGTATTTTCAAAAAAATTTTTGTCCCCACATATTTTAGAAATTTGCCTGTGTTGGTCATTTTTCATTGCTGAGACTTAATATCTGACATCCACAACTCAAGAGAGGAAAGACTTATTTTAGCTCAAAGAGTCAGAAGGTCCTGATCCACAGGTAGGTGGCTAGGATTGGCAAGCACATTTGGCCAGGAGTCAACTCCTCGGCATGGCAGATGGGAGACAATGAAGAAAAAATGGGCGGAGCTTCCATTCCAAGGCCTGCCCCCAGGATCCGCCCCCTCTGACCAGGCCCCACCTCTCAATAGCACATGGGTATACATGACATGCTTGCTGGGACCCTCACATACAAATCATAACAGTCTCTAATTGGGTCTGGAGTTCTTACCAAAGAATATAAGCAACTGATTTTTTTTCTAAAGACAATTAAACTTTCAAAATTGAAACCAATGATGACTTTACCATAAAGAAGGAAAACAGTTTAGAATTATTTATAATATTTAAGTCAGCTATCTTAAAGTGAAGAGCTATAAAAAGGAAAGTTTAATCATAAATAACTAGGATAACTTTAAAAATATAATATGGTAAGAAAAAATTTTTAAGATATTTTGTACAAAATACAATCAAACTTGGCATTAATTAAGCTCTAATAATGTGCTTCACTATCTTTTCTGTGTAGTGTGATCCGTTTCCCCTTCACTTAGGCCGATTTATGCACACTATAGTGTCATCATAATTTTAAAACATACTGAGAAAATGACAGAGCTGCAAAATTAAAATAAATGATTAATGGTATTTTTTTCATTTTTTGTACTAATAGGTAATACTGAGCCTTTAAATTAATAGAGCTGTCAAGCACATGGGTGCGACAGAGCCAGCAATGAACCAAAATGGGAATTATATATTCGGGAGACACCTAAGGATGACATTTTGGAATATTTTAAATTTTAATTAGTAAGTGCAATTGTTTTGTTCTCCTGTAACCACTGCAAATTAATTGGAAATTAGTCACAGCCAATCTTTTTGTTTTTAACAACCTGAAATGAAGAGATTGGTGCTTTACACCTCAACGTTCTTGTGGGAGGCCAAACGCACACATGCAGTAAATTGCACTGTCAATTACAAAAACAACAACTGTTGTGAAATTAGGAAAAATTATGCACAGGTAAACAAAACTAATTAATGCATAAGTATCAGGGGAACACATATAAAAAAATACCAACGTCTAAGAAGTCAGTCTCTGAAAAAAAAATAAGGCTTAGAAATGTAAATTTATGTAACAAATTTTAACAATTACGAGTTAGGTAAACAGACGCTTTTACTTTATGTTTTCCTTAACTGATTTTTGGAGAATTACTACCACTTACACTTTAAAACATACCCATTCCACCCAGAAGAGAATATCAGTCTGATTATTGCTTTTTCAAATAAGTTCCAAGTCAGTAAAGACTGTTAATTTTCTCTTTCTTCAAATATCAAGGTTTAGGGTCATTAAATAAGTAGGAATATAAGTAGGGATTTCTTCTTTAAGAGTTATTATTATTTTCTATTTAAATATCAGGCACAGTGTGATTCCTAGGCACACCAAAAATATTCATTATCTGTATTTTTCTGTTAAGCAGCCTCCTACATATTATTTTGGGTTACTCTTTTTCTTTGATAACTAAAAAGCCTTCCCTTTTTATTTTTTTCTTCTAAGGTAAATTACTACAGCAGCTCTAGATTCTTTAAAAATCATACGTCTATCAAGTTGCTAAGTATTAATTTACAGAGGATATCTAACTTTTAATGAGAAAATAATACTCTTATCAAATTTTTGATATAAGATTAATTACTAGGAAATTAACCTGGTGCATTAAACATTACTTAATAGTGTGTAAAGTTAATCAACCTAACGTAAGGGTCTTGAGAGATTCAAATTAGGTAAATTTACAGATAAGTTTTACAGCATTCATTCTGGATAAATTTTAAAAATCTTCTTTTTAGCTCTACATGGTTATTTAAACAAGCTATATGTTATGGTAAAAAGCTGGCCCTCTCCAATCTGAATTTATCTGCAAATGATGAACTATTAAAAGTTGCCGCTCCATTTGCTGTAACAATTTGTCCAAATCTTAAAACAATGTCAAACTTTGTCCCATCAAAAGGGCACATGGGTTTAAATCTTTTTTTCCTACATATCGACAATTCAGGATTATAAGAAAACTGAATTTTTTTTTAAAAAAGAAAGCTAATTCAAGGCATTAAATACAACAACACTTAACATAGACCGTAAGGTAAATAACATTTTCCTTGTATTGTTAAATACAGCATGTATTACTTTCAACACTTCAATATTTCTTTTTTCCCCCATCTTATTGATATGCATAAGTGCAAAATTTAAGGTTTACAATGAAGTTGAGCATTTTGGCACATACATATCTCGTCAAGGTGACAAGGACTTTCCCACTCTCCTTTTGGGAGCAGAAGAAATGTAAGCCTACCAAAATAAAGGATCCTATTGAAAAGTGAGTAAATGAAATGAAGAGGCAGTTCACTCACAAGGAAGTTCAAATGGCCAATAGATACATGAAAAGATGCTATAAGAGAAATGCAAATCAAAACAACGCTAAGATATCATCTCACCCCAGAGAGAATGGCCTACATCAGCAAGTCAAATAGCAATCAGTGCTGGTGAGGCTGTGGGGAGAAAGGAACCCTCCTGCACTGCTGGTGGGAATATAATTTCGTACAACCACTCGGAAAGCAGTATGGAGATCTCTCAAAAGCCTGGAAATAAATATCCCCATCAATACAATGACACCCCTCCTGAGAATATTCCCAAAAGAGGCCAAAACAACACATAACAGAGATACATAGCAGCACAGCTAACAATAGCTAAAATATGGAAGTCACCAAAATACCCATCAATAGACGAATGGATACACAAACTGTGGTATTTTATACACAATGGAATACTATGCATCTATAAAGTCCAACAGCGTGGAGGTTTTTACAGGAAGAAAGAAGAAACTTAGAAGAAACTTGAGAACATCATGCTTAGTGAAGTGAGTCAGAAGCAGAAAGTGAAACATCAAATGGTCTCTCTGATATGAGAAACCCAGATCACAACTATCTCATGGAAACTTCATTATTTCTTTGTGACTTGTAGCAACTGTTTGTAACAATGGAAAAAAAAAAAAACAAACCTTTCTCAAGAAGACTAACCCTTTGAAATCCAGGAGTCACTTACATAACAAAAAAGAGACCTTGGATTTTGACCCTCAGATCTGTTTCCTATATGTAAGTATATATTTGACATGGAAATCTTTTTAGGTAGTTTTCCCCTTTTTTCTTATAGAAATCCCATATAACATTGTTTTCAAGAACTAAAAAAATATTTTAAGGTATTATTGCATTTCAGTTTTGCTATAGTGCAAGAAAATTGACTACTTCCATTATAGATGTCAGTTTGCGTAAAATAATGTTTAACATAGTAAAAGCTAGAGGAGGCTTTAAATAACTGAGAAACAGAGTTTAGTGATATGACGGAGATTCTGCAATGAGAGAGTAGTAAAGCTATATTACTTGTAATTTATTTCCCATCCTCGGGCTTGTGAACAGTCAACTTAGGACGTAGATGTGGATACTCCTCCCTTTACACAGATGCCATAGGAAGGGTGAATTCTATTTTCCTATTTCTTAAATTTGTTCCGCTCTTCCACAAGTCTTTTCCAATAAACTACTTATATTTAGGTTCTAGGAACTTATTGGCAGGTAAGAGTTCTCTCTTCGAGTAGATGTTAAGAATATTTATTGCAAATAAGATGAACGTGATGACGCATGCCTGAAATCTTGACACGTAAGAGGGTAAGGCAGGATAACTGCCATGAGTTTGAGGCCAGCCTGGGCTTACATAGTCAATTTAGGAACTGGTCCAGACCAAAGCCCTATCTCAATAATAACAACCACAAAAAGAATATTTATTGTATTTTTGGCCAACACTGAAGAGAGAGATTAATGTATAAACTATGAAAAAATTAACAGATACTTTTGTACTTTCTAATACGATATAAAATAAAATGCTCAGGCAAATGGTATCCCCAAAAAGAAAGGAATTTCATTATATTTTACTTCTAACAAGACTTTGAAAGGACCATTGAAATGGTCTCCTCTTAAAATGACTCATTTTGTTTCTCCTATGTAATTGTCTTATCCAGGGTTTGCTAAGATTGTAACTGGTAGGTAAAGTGACTGTTGTCAGGTGTCTCAGTGGACTGGCTCCTGTTTTACACTTCTGTTGCTTTCCTCCTGTGCAATCCAGAAAGTTTCAGAAACACGACATTTCCTCCTGTGAACTTTATATTCGTAGGCAAACAAGTTCAGGAGTAGAAAGACAAGTCAGGAACAGTGGCAGTCATATAACTCCGCTTCCAGACCTTGGACATCACCTAACGTCACCACCAAATGTCAAGTCTCCTATCCCGATAACTTGCATAGTCATAAAATGTCTCCCTACAAAGTAACCAAGAAGAAAAAAGAAAATAAAGACTCCTATATGCTTATCCAATTCATTACTGGGGTAGAGAAATATCGAAAATGAGGTGGACACTTATCTTAAAAGCTAGAATGTCCAACACAGGAGTGGAAAATAAAGCTTTCTTAAAATTGATAAAAGTTTAAGATTTAAGGCATAGGGTTTTTATTAGATGCATTTAGTGCTTTTGTAAGAGTTATGGAAGTGGTATGTACATTGTAAAATCCCTAAGTTAGCAGATGGACACTTGTGACTGGCAACGTGATGACCAACGGGAGGATTCTTAGGGACTTCAGCAGCCACAGCAGCAGTACCACAGCAGAGAAGGAGGCATGGCTCCCATGCCAGTCAATGGGGGTGGGGACTCTCATATAGTCCCTTGTCACTCCCACTGAATGCAACTACACATCTTCCACATACTACAAGAAACAGCTATTTGAAGAAGCTGCAAAAGTAAACAAAAACAGACTACAGAAGAAATTCAGAACATGAAATGCCATGCCTCCAAATTAGTGATGAGTGTTTTGTGTTTGTTTTTTTCCCTCTCTTGCATTCTTGTATCTCACTCCTTGAGTTTTAAAGGCAGCTCTTTTATTTATACTAGACATGTATACCAGTGGTATGTAAATATGTCCAAGAAATTTTTGTGGCTCAAGAAGTAGGTAAGAAGAACCCTCCAGATCAAGGAGAGCAGAGAAGCCTACTTTGTACTCCCGCCCCACCCCCACCCTGTCTCACTCTCTCCCATTTCAGTCTCCGGGCAATTACATGGCAGTAGCAGACGCCTAAGCCATTCCTGGTCCTTTCTGCTATTAGTTTTCTTCCTGTTCCACTGCCTCAGAGTTCTGAAGTGAGATATTATTTCAGGAAATGCTTGGCTAGACCCTATCTCAACAACCACCGCCACCACCACCACCACCACAACAGTAGCAGCAACAACAAAACCCCAAAGCAAAAACAGATTCTGGGGATGTAGCTCAACGTAAAGGCCCTGAGTTCAATCTCCAGTGTCATGTTACATAATTAAACATTCAAGTAAATAAGTAAATAGACAATAAAGAAGAGAGGGTAGATTGGAGGATACAGAGTGAATTTGAATCACGACAATATTATCTAAATTGAGCAAAAAAAAGAGCAAGTAAGAAAGACAGAAATGAATAGACTCAGACATCTCTGAGACAATATTTAGAGTGTTGAACTTGTCCACGGCACCCGAGTTTTAGAAGGAGAGGAGAAAAAGTGTAGGGTGGAAATCAATATGGCAAGAAATCATGGCTGAAAAATTCCTAATTTGACAGAATAAAAATATCCAGATTCATAATACTCAGTGAAACTAAATAGGATAAGTTCAAAGAAATCCATACTCAGGCTCATCAAAAACAAATGGCTGAAAACTAAAAACAAAGAGAAAAAAAACCTTGAAAGCAGCCTGAGAACCCTGACACAATTCATGTTGCAAGCAATGCTTCAAATGACCGTAGATTTATTATCAGAAACCACACCATAGAGAATATACTATGTGAGGTAGAAAGGAAAATTAAGAGGAATTTTACAATGTTTGCAATTAACTCAGAGGAAGTGAATTCGTGTATGTGCACCCCAGACAAGGCTTCAGATCAGGAGCCCTGAGGATCCCAATGGAATCAGAGGTGTCGGAAAGATCAGACAAATATTTCAGAAGGATGGGAATTTAAAAGGCTTCATAAGGAAATTGATTTTAAACTTGGCATTGAAGGAAGAGAATTTTTTCCTATGTACATATTTACATCCCACCATCCAGAAAGATGTCAAAGGAACTTAGAAAAATATATGTACCCTAGCAGGATAGAATGATTAATTCAATCTTGATATGAAGAAAAAATTCGGTCTGTGAAAATAGTAAGTCACAGGTAAGATTAGATGAAATAAATGCAAACCATGAGTCCTCAAGAAGAGCTTGAAGAGAGTACAGATTTGCTAATAGCCTGGCCAGAGGCAATGGGACGAATCCATTTTCAAGCCAGTAACAGGAAAAGGGGATTTTAGGCACCACATTGAAGGAAGCAGTGTAAGCAAAATCCTCAGGGACATGGTCCCTCAGGAGACGGGCAGGCTGGCAGCAGTCCTCGGACTATCGTTTAATGTCATGACAAGTATTCTAAATTGAATTCTATGAGAAACAAGGTGGCTTTGAGTTTGGACATCAAGGGAGTGAGATCGTCACAGTTGTGTTGTTCAGTAGCAACTTTTGTCTGCAACGTGATACATATTTTTCTACATTGAGAGCAAAACATGATGTATTAAGTAGAGATAAAAATAAGCTGATGAACCTGAACTTTGTTTTAAATAATACAGTTTTAGTTAATTACTAATATTATAAACACATGAAGGCTCTGAAGAATAACTAATTAAGAGATAAGGCAGCAGATCCAATAGTGGAATTCCAGCTTATTTCGTGTGTTTTGGGGCAAGTTACTTAATGTCTCTGCCTTCAATTTTCCTTTAGATTTCTGACATGAGGGCTATAGTAAATTCATTGACTTTTTAGGATACTTGTGATGCTTGAAAAAATGGTGAATATGAGCATATTGAACAGAAAAATATATGTGCTAAACATTTTATAAATGTTAGTAATTGTCACAATGGTTCCTTCCAAACATTTCCAGGCCCTACTAGTGTCCTGAAAAATCCATTTGCCTTCATCTACCTGACAGCAAATATTTGGGTCTGGAAAAATATAAATGTATAAAGATCTTCATTTTCAATCTTAGTGATTTAAGATTATTGAATTTAACTGGTGAATAAAGATCAAATAATGCATTAAAGTTATGACTATTTTAATAATTAAAACAATAAACACACAAAAATGTTTGACTCCACTGCTTTGCTTTTTTAAAGAGTTTGCACTTGAAAGTTACACTGGAATTTGTGAAAAACGATTGTCAAAATGAAAATAAACTTGGTAACTTTACTATTTAGGAAAATGGAAACAGAGATCAAGCCTTCCTAGGAGAGAGTGCAAGAGAAGGTTAAGACCGTAGTAGCCATCCAAGCACAGTGGGTGATGGTGTCAGGGAACAGATTCCAGTTAGAAAGTGCATCTCATAAAATAGCTTGCTGAGTGGACATTGGGGCAGCAGGAGACACTTGTTTTAGATGACAAAACCTTTGCCCTGGGAATAGCAGGGATCAGATCTCAGGCAGCAAGACAACCAGGCTTGGCAAGGATCAACTGAGCAGTAGGCTGGAACTGGGTGGCAAGTTGAAAGCATTTCATTAGAGGAAGCTGAGAATCAGCAAACAGGTGCAGGATTGGAGCAATATTAAATAAGGAAAGGTCCATGAAAGGGTGGAAGGAGGTCATATACATGTGGATACTTTCAGGAAGTTACGTGGATTTCAGCTATCACAGTGATATGTCTTCATATGTTGCCTGTGGCCATTTTAGCGTTTAGCTGATGATCTGTTGATAACGTTCTTCTTGGTCTCTACAGAATGAAAGTTTTGGGAATCTTCTCTTCCTTAATCACAGACAAAGCCCCACAGTGAAGTTTCATTAAAACCTCATTAGCATTTCTTTTGTAAAAGTGTCACAGGTAATGACTAATACATGGCTATTAGTATTTCTGACTAATGTATGGCGATTAGTATTTCAAAGAATTAACATAATGTACTCCGTAGTACATGTAAAATATGCAATTGACGATGCAGAGGGAAGAAACCCAAAGAAGCATAGTTACACCATACCAGGAAACAGAAGGATTAAATCTTTGGAGGTTGGGAAAGTATTTCTCTGATACATTCAAATTTTTTGCTTTCAGATTATAATGAATAAAGATAACTCAAAATAACTTTTACATGTATTTATATGTGAAAAATATGTGAATGAATCGCTAGCCAAACTACATTATGTTCAGCGAAAGAAGATTTAGTAGAAAGCTTTTTAAAAATGTTAGAGTATCCCATTAAGTATTAAGAAATTCACAAATTCAAAATGCACTTGGTATTGGCAATCAAATCATATACAGGGCACAGAGCTCTACTCTGAGTACTAAAAGATGACTAAAGTCATAGTTCAAGACTTTTGTAAACTTGTATCTATCTACAAGGAGAGAGGCATCTTTTCTATGTAATGTTGTTTGTGCTTTGAGGAACCTAAGAGCACTCAGGATGAGCTTAGAGGCTATTTGAGATGGTTGTAGGGTTCAACAGTAGAGAAAAGATGCTCAGGGATGGCTTTGTGGATAGCAAGGAATCAGTCACATCAGTCACTGAGTTGTGATACTCAATTTAAGAAGAGAAAAAGGTTGGATGAAGGACAAGTAAATGAAGTTAAGAGATGAATTTAACAAAATGGAGAGCTTGACTGGCATTCTATCTTATCAGACACAAATTACTGTTAGTATTTTATAATGGCTGTTCTAATGGAAATGTGAAGGATAGGTTGAAACAGAACAAAATAATGGGTACCAATGGGGATTTTGCTAAGAATAAGAGAAGATTAATTGGTAGAGTCTAGGATGGTGATTGTAGGATTGGAGATAACGGAAAATATTCCAAAGTGAGGTCTTGTGAATAAGTGAATATATTAATTGGACTTGAAGTATGAGACAAAGAATAGGTTGATCTGCAGATCTCCAGGTTAGAAAACACTGGGTTCACACTGAATCCAAAAGCTAAAAATGGCACAGAAAAGAGAAACAAATTTAGGGAATAAAAATGAGCGAGTATTTGGGGAGAGGAGGAAGGAGGGTATAGACAATGAGTTCATTTTGATTTTACTAAATTAAGGGTGTTTGTTTGCTTGTTTGTTTGTTTGTTTGTTTAAGTCAGGGTCTCACTTGGCAGTGCTGGCCTGGTTCTGAACACACTGTGTAGCCCTGAACCCCTCATGCCTCAGCCTCCTAGGCACGTGCCATCACACACAGCTTAGGGTATTTTGCTTGCTAGACAAGCACCCTAACTGACCGGCTGTGCCCCCAGCCCCTGTATCGTCACTTCTTAAACCTTTACCCGTCAATTAGAAAAAAACAGAATGTGTAAACAAATCGGTGAACAAATATAAAATAAAAGCTGACCCAGTGTTGTGTCCGTAATCTATAGTTCTGCTCTCTTCAGTTCTCCCTTCCCTTCCCTCATCCCAAGCCATCCCTTTTCCCATACAAAAACATTTGTACAGTAACATCATTGTGCTTCTGCGCTCAGGAGGAAAGACTGGGGAGGAAGTAGTCAGAGAGGAGAGAATGAGTTCTGGAGTCCAGCCTGAGGAAAGCTGTTCCAGAACTATTTCAGTATATATTAATCTAGAGTTAATACTCTCTTAAACAAAATATAATTATTAACATGATTAATAGTTATTCGCCTAAAATCTATTCTTTATTGCCTTGGTGACTGCCATAATGCTATGAATATAGGACTATTCACCGGTTTCTGTTATTTTGTGAGAGAATGCAGAGGTCATAAAATTAATTATGCAATATATATTTCAGGAGTTACTTTTAAGATTTGTGGTTTTTGATTTTCTTGATGTTCGAAATCACGATGGGTGAAATTTGAAAGCAAACTTTACAGTGACTTTTTTCTCAATCAGCTTTATATGGTAAGATATGCATAACATCAAATTTCTCACTTTAATCTATGCATTGATGTTCGGTGGCCTTGAGCAAACCCACTCCCACAGTTGTGAGGATGTCACCACAACACCTATTAAGAATGTGTATTATCTCCATTTTTCAAAATTGATTTGTTGATTTAAGATTGATCAAAACATATTTACTGCCTGTGCTTGTACTTTATATGTTCCATTTAGAGAAATCCACAACTTCTGCTCTTCTCTGAAATTGTATCTAGAGATACTCCTTTGTAAATCTGATATCGGCTTATGGATATGTAAATCCAGCAAAGATTTAACACTCTCCCAATTCTTACGTTCTGTAATACAAACATTGTGTTATTTGATTCAAAAAGAAAAGACTCGTTAAACCACTCCAGTATTACAAATGTGAAATGTTCTCTCAGAGTAAAATAAAACTTAAAGTTCATAACTCCATGTGGTTCTACAGAAAGGAGTGTAGAAATGGAGCCAGAATGTGAAATTGACAATAATGTGCCACAGTCTAGGAGTGCACTTGGCCCAGTTTGGGCTGCGATACATGTTTTAAAGGAATGCGTCTACGAGAAGAGAAAATGAAATGTAAATTATATAACAACTGTTATTAATTTCATAGTTGTCGTTTATTCAGTGAAAAGGTGAAGGGAATGTTCTGCTACCAATTAAAAGTATTGTAAAAAGTCCTCATGTGAAATAGGCTAATATGATTCTAAAACACTAATTAATATCACTAGATGCTTGTTAAGTTTCAGCAGATGTGGCTGTTTTAGACTGGAAGAAAACAAGTGACCCACCCAAGGTCATGCTCTCCAGGGGTCTCCACGCTACATTGGGCATTTTGAGACCCACAGGAGATGAAGGACAAAGAACGCAGACTCTGAGGCCAGGCAGGGTCCCTGGGCCTCAATGTTTCCTCTGCCACCTATCAGCTGTGGAGACTCAGACAAGATTTCATCTTGTCTACCTTGTTGCTTGGTGCATAAAATGAGACTAAAAATAGAGCTTTTGTTAAGAAAGTGACTGTGTCAGTAGAAATCAAGTGTCTGCGTATTGTTGCTCAAAACATAGTGTAGGGGCCAAACTCTTCCTGAGAAGAGTTTAAAAGAATACAAAGAATTCTCAAAGAAGATATTTGGGTTCATTGTCTTTTCAAAAAATGTGTTCACCTATTCTCCCATGACCTTTTAGTAAAGACAAGAATGTGACAATCATTATGACCAGTATCATCCTGTGTTATCATCACCATCGTCACCAGGGCCATCAATACCATCATTACAAGTTCTGCCCCTATTTTCACCATAACCATGTTAACTACTATTACTCACCCAAAGCTATCATAAACATCACTACATCCACAATTCCCTCTCAAATGCCTCCTTCACGATCACCAGTATTACCAGCACCATTACTACCACCACCACCAACAGCAACACCTTTAACAACCAAGAGACAACATATCAATTTAGAGGCCTTATTTCAAGAATCTAAACAATAACTGGCAAGGTATTAATGTATACTTGCTAGGGACTGGTGGCATAGCTCAGGGATTACAGCACTTGCCTAGGAAGTACCAGGGCCTGGGCTCAATTCCTTAGCACCAAATAGTCTGAGCATGTGGTACACTCGGAAGGCTGAGGCAGAAAGATTGTTGTGAGATTGAGGCCAGTCTGGGCTACCTAGTAATTGCAGGATCACCCTGGGCTACAAAGTTAGAGTTTGTTTCAATAAATAAATAAATGAAATACGCATCCTGGTAAATGGAGGAAAATAATGTTTTTAGAATGAGCATTTGGAACAAAGAATATGAGATAGCAGAAGCACAGAAGGTAGTCAATATGGATTTTTAAAAGAAATAGTTGGATTTACAAAATGGTCATAGACATAATGAATTTTGTAAACTTAGACATCAGATACCTACAATGAATGTACCAGAAACAAACAAGAAATGACATTCTTTGGCTGAACACAAGGTTTAAGACAACAGCTTCAGAGTGAGAGCTTTCCAAGGTAAAATTAAAAATTTTCTTCTGTTTCCTAGTCTATGCTGTTTGGAATCTGTAGTTAAGTTTTTAAAACCATAAATAGAAAGAATGAGCTTCAATCAAAGAGTACTAGTATGAGGTTCACATCTGTTCCATATCAAAGCCTGAAGCTTCCAAAAGACTCAGTTTTCCCCACCTGAAAATTTCGACGGCTTTTAAATATTTTTGTATTAAAATTTAATAAATATACAAGCAATTAACAGTATACTTGTACAAGATGGAGACCCTATCCTGTTATTTCATAATTAGTTTTATTTCCAATTATAACTACTATAACTACTAATGGCATCATCATTTACAGGTTCAGAGTCAACTTGAGCTCAACCCTTTCCTTCATCCACTGCCCCCACCTCACAAGCACTCATTGGGCTCGTTTTCTGTTCCAAACTCTAGAATTGGCTTAACTCCATCTTTGCCACTTGCCTTCCCTGCGTTTACCCTTGTTCAAGCCCAGAGGACCAGAGTAGACCACTCCCAGTGGTTAACTTAGTATAATCCATTCTCTGTGTAGCAGCTAATGTGAACTTGAAACATACAAATCAGATAATGCTTAAGGCCTCCAATCACTTTCCACTATACTTAGATTCAAATTTTAACACTTTATCATCATTAAGTTTTGCACATGCTCTGTCCTCTAGTCACTTTTTCTGCCTTACCACTTACAACTTTCCTTCTAATTCTAGAACTTTCGGTCCCACCATCCTCCTGTTTCCTTCTGTTTCCCTAACATGGAGCTACTGGTTGTGTTGTTATAAAGAGGTCTCCCAGATCCAGCTATCAAAAGCAGGATTCTTTGTACTCCATTTAGTTCCTCTTTAATGTTTCACCTTATTTTTTCCACAATTCTTATACTATAAAACTACATGCTCATGTTTGTTTGTCATCAATTATCACAATGTAAATTTTTTAAACACAATTATATCATCTAATTTTTTCATGCTTCTGTCTTTAATGCCAAGCACAGTGCTTGGCAAGACTTTCTATTAATATGATAAAATATTCACCATGAAAATTAAAATCAAAAATTTGGGACATCAAAATATCTGAAGTAAATAATATCTTTATGGAGAAAACATCTATGATAAATTTTTTCCTATAAAGCTCTTTCAAAGCACTAAATGTAGGCAAAATAATAGATGATTAATAAATTCAGGGAGACATGTCAGAAGATTTCATCAATATTTATTCAGAAGGTATTCTGAAATAAATATAAGAAACTGAAGAGAAACCAATATTTTCTTAGTTCCAGAGTTCATAATTGGTATTTAATGCAAGACTAACACACACACACACACACAATCAAATGCTAAAACACTGCCAAAGGTATATAAGGCCTGATGCCCAAATGCAAGGCTCTAACACATAAATGGGGCAGGGGAGGGAATAATTTTCTGGCGGGTCGTACAGAAGGTACAGTAAGAGATTAAATATTGCTACTTGTTATAGGAGTATATGATGATGCCTGGAAATAAGGGATGCGATTGACACAGTATTTCAAGCACTATGTACTCACTGTGCATGGCGTCTGCATCCATGGCTCCCCATCAATCTGCATTGGCAGAGACTTGCTGGTCCTGAAAGAAAATATTTCACTTTAAGTATAGCGTTGAAAGAGTTTATATAACAGACTATATGTAAAATATAAGATAATGAAACCAGAGAAAGCAAATTAGTAATGGCTGCACTCCACAGTTATCTCTTCTGAAACGGAGATGTTTATTCACTATTAATGAATTCTTTTAAGGACTCTTGGTCATAGGAATGTTAAGAGCTTCCTGGTAAGTGTAGTGATAATATACAAAAATTCTCAATGCCAAAAGAAAAATGCCAGGGTTTATATTTCAGGACACAATCAGAATTCCTACCACTAAAAGAAACTCCTTGTCTTCATGCCGCCCAAGTTGCAAACCTAGAGAACGGATGTTGTATATCTCAGATTTTCCAGAACCAACACTTTCATACAAATAACAGTCTTTGTGTTTGTATTACAGTTTGTGGTTTCACCCGAGGGTTAAAGTAGGCTTTAAAAAAAAAAATTCTACACGTGAACTGTTGCAAAAAATTCTTTGGAAATTTCAGATTCAATACACAACAATTTCACCATGAAATAGTTCATTATCCATTTTGCAGGAACAATGTAGTGCTTCAGTCTATAAGAGAATTCAAATGCATTAGTGGATGTTTCTTTGGATAATTTCTCTCATGAATTCTTTGGTGCTCCTGTAAACTGAGTGTGAAAAAATAAAGAGGGGACCACATTTGCCTGTTGGTGTTGGTGAACTCCGCTGGTTCCTTGGTAGTCAACAAGAGGGAATCATATTCCAGACAACGTGGAAAGGCATAGCTCACCAAGGCTCTGTAATATCTGTCAATTTCTGTTATTTTGACATGTAGAAGCATTAATCATTGATAATTTGAAAGAGAAAAAGAGACAAATGTCACTCACAGAGTCTTGCTTGGTTTTAGTTTGTGGTTAAGCTCCATGAAATGCCCTCATCAATTACAGAGAAAAAGTTACCTTATGACCACAGAGGAGCACTGGGCCAGGCGCCGGCCAGCACTTTTCAGTCCTGTGTATATCTGCCCCATCTCCATTGCTCCTTCTAAGCCAACCACCTCCAGCAGCTGGTCACTCAAGTCTGAAAGAAATCAGAAGCCTTGTAAATCACAGTGAGTGCATATATTCCCACAACACAGTGACCTTGAATGTCGTAGAAGTAATAGAAGCTTCTACACAAAGGCAGCTCCTCTGTCTCGAAAAACAGAAGAAAGGAAAAGAAGGCTTATTTCTGAAGTCTCAGCTTAACTAAACCTTGAGGTACTATGAAGAGTGATTTGCTGTCAACTTATTCTAAAACAAGTGGGAAGAACAAATTTGGAGCCAAACAACGCCCAAGAAACATAGCAGTAGTTTTTAACAACAATAAACACAATGTTATTCCACATGTATATATGGAACATTTTTACATCCCACATCAGACATTTGGCAGCAAATACACATTTCGTCACTATAAATAAAGCACGTGGATATGCTGTCAAACACGATTTTGTTGAATTATTCATATGAGATACCTTACAGATCAAGAAGTTGAACTTTATTTTATAGATTAGAAGATCAAGTCCCTTTGTCATTGAGTGATTTGCTCACAGTAAGTGGTAACTTTGTGTAGAAGCTCAAGAAACAAAAATAGTTTTTGAATGTTTTCCTAATATTAAAGAATATATCTTCTACCAATATAATATTTAAGTATGGGCCAGAGAATTAACATAACACAGTTATTATTATTATTAACATTGTCATTACAGAGTAATAGGGATTGACAGTGATAGGCATCCATTGTTCTATGTTTATTAAGTACTTGTCACCGAACTAATCGCTTTCTTATTGTGTTCATCCTCACTGAAAATCTAAGACAAGCAGATAATTCTTATTTACTAAAGGAGAAGCTGAAAATTACAGAAAATAACTCCCTTTTAATATTCACCTAGCAGAATGTTAGAGCCAAAATTTGAACCCACCCACTTTGAAGTAGAAACACTACATTAATTTCAGTCACATGAGGAAGAGATGCTTGGAAAATTTTTAGAAAAGTTGCTTATATGGGCAGGAGGGTTGGGCTGTATGAGCTCCAAGGTCACCTTCCAGCCGTGAGATCTGCATGAGGCCATGTGCCAGACATTGAACTCACACTATTAGAATCCCAGAGAGTCCTGTCCCATGACATGGTGTGAGACATCTGCTCATCTGTTGAACTCAAGGTGCTGAGACCCTTGGATTAGAGGTGGGCATTTAGGTTATCATGTATGATCTTTTAAAATTTTTTACTATTTCTATATTCATCTGGTATATCTTTAAATACAAATGAATAATTTTACATTGTTTTAGTAGCAAAAAAATATGAAGGAGTCGGTACACAGTCCCAACGTATGGTAATTACACAAAACAAACACGTGGTAGTTGTTGATGGCCAAGGTTAGAGTAGTAGAAAAACAATCACATGTTGCAATCATTTGTAGAAAATGCTCAGAGTCTTCGCCAACAAACCCATCTTCACATGGAGTTCAAGGGCATTAATGAGAAGTTTTCAGTGTATTTCAACTATGTGACAAATAATACTTTAAAACCTCAAAGTTCATTAGGCCTATGATCATTGAAAATTTTCCTGTAGGTACTCTATATAGAATGTATAACAACGAAGCCTGCATATTTTAAAAAAAGATAAAAAGTAACACCTGTAAATTTAAAAATGTAGTTTCAGCATGAGATTGCTCCAACCAAAAACAATCTTTCAGCTGCAAAACCAAATGTTACCAAGTCATAGCTTAAAGCATTCACCTTGCTGCTCTCGCCCCTATTTAGAATTGTTTCTCACCAAGATTATTCTGTGTTTCTAGTTTAAATCTGTGTTGCCAAGAACAGATGGACAAGAACTAGAAACATATTCTTTCAGCTGTAGCCGGCACTAAAATGTGCTTGGCTCTGTAGCCTGGGTGTTAATATACTCATTTCTCAGATATATATCAACCAGAAAATGGCACTGTGGCAAGCACTAAAGCTCCAGATGTGTGCCTGGTGAGAGTCCTAAAACAACAATAACAACCCCTAGCACCACCGCAGTGTCTCAGTTCCCATTTGGTATTTCAGGCTTTGTGCTGCCTGATTTCTAAATGGGCAAAATTTCATGCTAATTTTTGTAACGAGTCAAGGCTAGTCGATAGGAACTACTCTATAAGAAATGAAACACTTTATCTCAACAGAGTTAATCTGTGAGCCTTAACTTTTCCATGAATTACAGAGATTTGTCTACACCCACACCATATTGCTACTGTCTACCACCCTCCTTCTGTCTTTTTTCTTTTTAGTTGTCTTTGTTTTTCTCCCTGAGAAAATATCTTAAAAATCAATTCTGTCAATAGCCAGCAATGAATTGAATTTAGAGCAATAAGTGTTGAGCTTTTCGTGTACTTGCTAGTACAAAGAGATGTATGGGAATGGTGGAATGTTTATGAGCACCGGTAAAGGTAAATACATGCCATATTTCTATTAATTAGGTATTTGGGGGAACCCCACCACACACAAAAAACCCCCCTAAAAGAAGGAGCATTAAATTTGTATAGTATTTGTATTTAGAGACACAATTTGCAATGTGTGTTTGTGTACAGCCAATGTCCTCCACATGTTCTCATTGAGATTAAACTCTTGATTTATTTCAATTTCTGTCCATGCATTTAGAAATTCTACTTCTATGTCTTCTGAAAACACTGAAACCTTTATCAACTCATATTCTAGCTAAAAATTATTTTAAGAGTAGCTATCGTTTCAATGGCTTAACAAACCACACTAATTGATTAGCTACTTATCTGTTAATTTCATATTAAGAATAAGAATAGCTCCTGACTCAATGGTTTAAATCTCATCTGTTTTCATGTGAAGTATGAGGTGGAATGATTTTTAATATATTTAAAAAGTGTAGAAAAGTTACTATATTGATACATAGGAAATTTATGTGAAATTCAAATTTCATTGCCCATAAAGTCATGCTTACTGGAACACAGGGACACCAGCTCATTTAGAGTTTGTCTGTATCTGTTTTAGCATTACAATGGCAGAGTTGTGACAATAACCATATGGCCCCCGAGGTCTAAATTTTTACTAACTGAACCTTTAGATAAAATTTTGCCAAACTCTGCTTAAGAAAACATTAACTTCTTCTCTTAAGTTCTGCAGCTGATAGTGTCAAATGGCACTGAGTTGACCCTAAAGACATTGTGTCCAAGTGCCAATTCTGCGGAGCACCTATCCATGTGTACTGCAGCTGTTCTTACCGTGGCATCTCCCTACACTCATCTCTCTACACTCATGGCATGCCACAATCCATTTGTTATTTACCACGAAACAGCAAAGTTTCCAAATAATCTTGTCTCAAAAAAAAAGAACAGCTTAATATTCAACTTTATACTCAGCGATTGCATTCTTTTTGAATTCAGTAAGCGTGAGAGAAAAAGGGGGGGAGGGCGGTAAGGGAGGGATTTACAGATAAGAAGGCAGAGGTTCTAACCAGACCTGAAAATCCAGGTTGGAGCCAAGGGCACCTTCAAGAGACATCTGTTCAGCTATGAGAAATGGGCACTGTGTCGTGGGGATGTGTGCATAGCCTGAAGAAGGTCTTGCTTTTGTTCAATTTAAGGCTGTGAGGTATACTTTCGAAGTGGAAAAAAATGTAGGCTTCTTAATGAAAAAACATCTTTCCAAATATCTCCATCCGGATAATGGAGACAGATATATTACTAGATCTTTTCATATTTTAAGTAAAAGTCTAGAAGAGACACCACAAAGAGAAAAAGTTGAACTATCAAAATGAGGTCGCAGTAGAAGTCTTATTTTTCTTCATTCTTTTGTTTTGTTTTAGAGAAAAGGTCTTGCTAAATTGTCCAAGCCAGCCTTGGGCTCTCAATCTCCCTGCCTTAGTCTCCTGAGTATTTGGGATTACAGATACACTATGGATTCTTAACATAGGTTTTGTGAATCTGGATGTGATAAAACAGAGTTTAATTACTAGTAGCATGCAACTGAATATAAATATTTTTTCAAGTATAAATTTAGGTAAGAAGCCAGACCTACAGTGGCAATACAAATGACTGCTACTAGCATAGACATCACAGGTAGTTTAATAACATGTCACAGCTATGCCAATTTCCCTTTAAAAAAGACACTAAGCAATTTTAATCATTCGAATTTCCAAAATGTCTTCCAAAGTCTAATATTTATTGGTACAAAATAAAGGAATGTTATTTATACTTATCACTTGAAATTTTACTATTTACTGATTTTCTGCCCTAGTTTTAAAGTTACTTTACTATTAAGGAGCCAAAATTTTAATATTATTGCAATGTAATTGACATCTTTTTAAATGTATATGTTTTATCACTTGAATTTTAAACCATTAATCGGAGGAGAACCAATAGATTTCACCAGAATGACAAAGGGAACTACAGCACCAACATAGCAAGAAACCCAAGTTTCAAGTAGAATATGCCTTTGACTTCATACCTCTTAACATGAACATTTTTAGTGATGCCCAGGTAATCAGGAGTATGAATGGAGAGCCAGAAAGTCAGGTGCAGAGAAAACTGGAAACAGCACAGGTAATAAGCAGGTAGTACTTATTCTTGGAGCATTCTATTTTTGCCCTGATAATATGTCTCATTATGTGATTGTTTCAGGCTACCGTATGTGAAGGGACAGAGAGAATGTCTTACAAACACAGACTATGTGTAGGTTGTGACATTTCATAGAACACAGTGTGTCCTGACAGGGGGCTGGGGCAGGATGGGGCAGAGGAAGACTCACTCCCATGTGCCTGTGTCTAGCCAGGAGCTTCCCCACAGTGAAAGACTACCTACAGAGAGGCTCACTGACTCAGAAGCCATGTTTGGGAATCACCATAACTCTTTAATTATTATTTTTTCTCCATTTTATTGCTATGTATATATGCAATACATGAAGTTCACATTGAATCTGAATATGTTGTACACATACATATTGGGTCAAAAAGCTGCTAATTATATCACCACTGACTAAGTTCTTATTTGGTCATGGGAAGAGCAGACTAGCTATGGAGTTGTGCCTTCTTGGTGTTTGTAAACTATATGCATTCCAGTGATATTTCATTTATCTAGTAAGGATTTAAAATATGTCTGAGAATCTAGAATAAACTTTTTTTTGGTGCTGGAGATTAAATTCAGGGACTCCACTGTAGCAAGCACATACTTAACACTGAGCTGTACCTCTAACACCTGGAATAAACTTTAAAAATTCAAGTTGTATAAGGATATGAAGTTCATCTGCCAATGCAAATACTTCAGAAATGATCTCTCAACATGTCTATCCTTTATTTATTTATTTATTTATTTATTTATTTATTTATTTATTTATTATTTTGAGACAGGGTCTCGCTCTGTGGTCCAAGCTGGTCCCGAATTCACTTCAGAGCCCAGGCTGGCCTTAGACTCACGGCAATCCTCCTGTCTCAGCCTCTCGAGTGCTGGGATTACAGGCGTGCACCACCGTGCCTAGCTTATGTGGTGCTGGGGAATCGAACCCGGGTACTTAGTGCTTGGCTTAGGGCTTGCTCAAGCGCTTTAACCGCTGAGCCATTCCTCTAGCCCCTATCCATAATTTATTGATTCTTAATTTACACGGTGCATCTCACAAACACAAATAGCTATTTCCCTCTCTCCATAAATCAGAAGATACAAATTTAAACAGGGTAGATAAGTTTTAGAAAATATTAACAGACTATGATTCATTGTATATAAGCACAAAGTTACACTTCTAACACCTTAAGGAATATAACACAAGATTGTAGATTTTTTTAACTAAGGAGAGGGAACATTATATCTATATCTATATATCTATATCTAAATATAGATATATAGATATAGATATAGACAGATAGATAGATAGATATCTTAAAATAGTGTTACTAAGAACCCTGCAATCCTATCATTAAACCATTTCAGATGTCATTACCAAATTAAACACAGTGAAAAAATCCTATTTATAAGAACTACTGCAGGTCATTTTGAATTTTACTTGAGGAGTCTCTCTCTGAAGGCAAAGAACTAATACAAAATAAAAATGGAAATTTTCTATTCGAAATGCTTGACATGTAAGAACTAAAACGATGGCAGGTCTTTGGAATGGACTAGGAAGAATTATTTGGAAGACGTAGCAGTATGAAATACTTGATTTTCTATTGAAATCTGAAAAAGTCAGAGTAAAGTTGGAATCACATGTTTGACTTTAAAAATGATTTTTAAAGAAAAGATTTAATCATCTGTCCTAAAGCCATCTGGTTTTGTGAAAACAGAGCTGACTATAACTTCATGTATTTTTATTCTAAAATTCTGAACTTTGGGAAGTAGATCCAAAAAGAAGACCAGAAACCACACGATGGCATATAGTCGACAACCTCCCTATTTTGACCAGAGCAGTTCAGGGCCTGAAAATCACTTGTTGCTGTGTATTTAAAAAAAGAGATCTTCATCTCGGGGCACATAACTTAAGAAAACATAAGCATTTCACTCAGCAAATTCACAGAGCCACTTTAAACATTTTTGCACAGCAATCTAGCACTGCCACAGCAGTGTGAATCAGCCGGAAATGGAAGGGGAGAGTTTAGGAGCAGGAGAAGGGAGCTAGGAACACTGCTGCTCTGGTTTTGAGTCGGTTTGTTCTCACTGGGCTTTGTGGAGGGGCTGAAGGCTCTGGCTTGTTTTCTGAGTGAATGAGCCACTGGTGTGTGTGGGAATGTTTGCACAGCACGGTGCCTCCTCTGCCCTCTTCTACAAACCAAACTACTTCACGTGTCTTCTCATGTTACTGCGCTCACTGAACAAAGCAAGTGCTCACGAACGAAGGCTGACGCCAGCCGACTTGAAGTGGCTTCCGGACCTACACCCCAACATCGATGCCAGCTCCGTGGGTGAAGTCACCACTGACTATCGGTCCCCTTTCTCCTAACTACCAAGCAGTTCCAGAAATCATAAAACAAAACACGCCTAAATTTTAATCCAATTTTTCAGGAGCAGCGTCAGTATTACTTTACATGTGACTACATAGTCGCCACCTTCAATTCTTTATGTTTCTGAAATATAGAAAATATTGAAATACTTCTACTGCTCCTTCTAGTTTCCATGAAAGACATTAATTTTTTAAAAACATGGTAATTTTGAACTAGCTTGAAAATTTAAATCAGGACAAAATATAATGATGAGGAATAGTGATTTACACCAACCATGCCCCTCCCTGTATAGCAGAGCTGTTTGAGAACTCAAACTAAGCTGGTTCCGTACAAATATTACACTCCTAGCAAGAGACTGAAAGACAATTATATTTGGAGTTATTGTTCATAAAACATATCGCTGGCCAGAGGTAAATCTTACCCTCTTGGCAGCTTATCTTCAGAGAACAGGCCACATGACTGAATAGAATTGAACCCTGGCAATCTTCCTTGGGGACTTTATGGTATAGGTACAGTATAGGATAGTGTCTGGATGTCTAGTATCTTCCCAGAGTCCTTCAAATCCTGCAGAGTTTTCAAGGCTCCTCACAACAATGATGTAGTAGCTTCTAATTTAAAGTGTGTGTGTGTGTGTGTGTGTGTGTGTGTGTGTGTGTGTATCTCCGCGTTTGTCTGTGCATGCTGTGTGTTCAGGGAGTTTTGCTCTTAGTGTAACACTGAAGACACTTTGCTCAGGAGAGGGGAGGAGACAGGAACTATTATTGTCTCAAACACTAACCACACTTCTTAGCATACTCACCCCACCATTTAAAGAAGGACAGTTCTAGATTGGTCTGTGCCTCTCAGAAAGAATTATTCCAGTAAAAGGAGACTGCTACATTTGTTTTTTCATTTATTTGAAAGCTTGTAACAGATCAGGGACAGATGGAACACTGTATCTAATACGCTGACTGCTAACGAGTTAGTACAATTTGGTATACACCTGAACACATTTATTTTCTAGACATAGTCTCCATTTCTCTGCCTTCCTTGGGCAGGTAATTTTAGTTCATGTCTACAGAAAAAGAATTGCACTACTGTCCTGGGTTGCTAAATCGAACTGATGTTGACACAAGTAGTTGTGCTTGAATGGGACGTAGACATTAATTCCATTTGTAAATAATTATATGAAATAATATATCCTTTGTCATGACTATGGTAAGGTAGCAGAGGAATCCTCCTGCACACGGAATCCAGCAGAAGGTCAACCTCGCAACCTACTGCAGGACAGCACCTCAGTATCCAGTCACCTGTGACACTTATTAATCATGCACTACAAGTTTCCAAAGAGCTTGGATTTTAAAAAGGAATAAGCTCTTGTATACCACCATGCTGAAGGATTCGGATAAATAGCAAAAGTCTCTGTGAGCATATTTTCCTGTACATTCACAAAGCCTGTTATTTTATCTTTACAAAAGAAGAGCCCTGATATGAATTTATCTTTTAGAAGATCCAGCAGTGCTCGTGACTAACAGTAACATGCAGAGCAGAGCTGGGACACTAATAGTACCTTCACCCCTAGCAACACTCCAGAACACAAGAGGAGTTCAAATGCAAACTCTCAACACTGAGACCAAGGACTTTAGCCGAGCCCTCAATGAGCTGCTTCGGGGACGAGAGAATCCACAAACTCTTTTCGATGGCGGACTTTTCCAATCCGGTTCTTTCTCCTTCTACCTTCTCTTATAGGGGAAATATCCCTTTTTAATAATTTAAAATCCTACTGCCTTTATCCACAAGGTTCAAAGAGAAATTATTCTCTTTAGCTGTAGTCTCTTAAAAAGTTATTTGTTTAAAAAGGCTTTACTGTATTTGTCTTGTAGCTCCTCATACAACAGAACAAAAGCAGTTCTATGAAAGAAGACTAAACTTGGACAAACCGTAAGGGAGGAAAAAAAAAAGCAAAGTTCCTCTCTGTTTTTATCAAATTTGATTGCTGCAGCTGTTCCCAGTTTCTGTATTTTAAAAATAGCCTTATTCAGTGCCTTGTTGGCTAAAGGCCAGAGTGCCATTAGAACATGCTGTACGGAAAACCTCTATTCAGTTACAGATACAGAAATATATTTAAGATCAGTGGGGTCATCTGCAGCAAACACTTGTAAAGGAAAATAGAATTTTAATGTGTTTGCACTGATCACCACTTTCACTAGCTAGTTTAAAGCTCCTGCTCAGAATCTTTCTATTATTTTTTTTCCTCTTAGGTAAAAATGCAGAATGGATATCAACTTCACTGGAAAAATAATATAAGAATAATCTGTTTCTCAAATAGCTGTTGTATAGCTGAGATGCACATTTCACAGAATCCTTACTAGTGGTTTCTGCTTGGCAAGCTCACAAGCATCCATTTATCCAATGGAAAGGTAGACATTATTGAGCAAAGGTTACAAAGGGGTCATAACTTCTCTTTCCTATAAGCTACCTAACTCAGGTCACTGAGTCTGAAATAGACCAACGTGCCCGCTAAAAGGTCAGTCTAGAAAATTATTGTGAACTGATTAATTTATACTGTTGGGCTGAAAGTGTGTAGGGGACAAAGTGAAAGAATTCAATTATTCAGCAAAGTTTCAGAACTGATCTCATGGCTATGCAATGCTTGCCTTTTTCTTTCTCAACAAAGGACCGAGGCTGGCATTTGGGACTAAGCACACTTACATAGGAGTGTTAACTTGAGTTGAAAGAAAAAAAAGAGTTTGCTCTGCATGGATTGTTAATGACAAGGGGGAATTTTTAAATTCAGGAAATGAGAATAGCAAGAAAGAATGAGAAAGCAGAAGTCTAAGGAAAAACTGGATGCGAAGAAGGACTTCCATTAGGGAAACACACACCAGCTGCCAAGGTGTGAGGCACTTGAAAGTTTACCACTTTTGAAAGCTAACATCTTAGCTTGGCATAGGCTGCCAGAAAGCATGCGTCTCTTGGTTTAGTGACCTAATACTTTAATAATAATTATTATTTTTTTGGTGTTGGGTATTGAATTCATGGCCCCGTAGATACTAGCTAATTATTCGATTCTTGACATACACCTCCAGCCTCTGAGACCCAAGACTTTATTTCCAATACAAACAGCAAGGGTTTGAGTTTCCGTTTTCATACCAATTTTCTAAAGGCAAAACGAAAAGGTCCAGCAGACACCTGCATACACAGTTGGAAACATTACAAAGATGAATCCATAGTTTAGGGAGCCTTGATCTTTTACATAGTAGGCATAAGCCTATTTGATTTGTCTCAGTTGCCAAACTGTTTTAAAAATGAAGCCATTAACAACATTTTTTTCTGATCAATTATGGATTGCCACCATGACGGTACTGAAATAAGAAGAGAGATAAAAATATTTCACAGCCAGCAAGAAGATTGGCTGAACAAAGTGGGTTTTATTTAATACAAGGTATCTTGTATTAAATAAAAGATTTTCTGAGTTCTCAAGTGTAGCAGGCATTGGTCTGGTTGCTAGATACCTGGACATTTAGGATTTCATGGGAAAGTGATGGGGGAAACCTGGAAGATCATGGCCAACTGTACTGAAATATTAAAACAGTTTAACATTTGGTGTATTTATGCTGAATAGCAGGCTCATGTGGAGGATACTAAGCTAAAATATGTTTCGTAAGTTATAATTTATAGTCCTAATTTGCTTTAGTTAAAAGGTAATCTCAGGCAAGTACTTTAATATTCCTGGGACCAAGTTACCTCCTCTTTGAAAGAGAATGGTGCTAGGTTTATTTTGTGATTGTCTTATTTCAATCCACCCTACAGGAAAATGTTCTTACGTATTGTCTGTCTTATCTCCCAGTCTAAACATACTGAATGCATATGTGTTGCAGTTATGAATTCTGTGAACCCTTCACTTTCGATATGCTAACATTTTCACGAGAGTCATTTGAAAAAATATTAAAGAGTAATGTGATGAAGGTGATAGACATATGCCAAGAGAAAGTGGGATGGCGGGAGAGGAGATGCAAAACGAACAGAACAAAAGTACAACAAATAAAAAATGGATGATCTAAGAAATTATCTGGGTAGACAAATGGGACATGCAAATAGGCTGGAGGCCTCACAGGAAGGCCAGAGCACGCTCCCACCATGGAGCTGAAGGGAAGTGACAACAGGCCGGCATCCGGCAGGGGAGGGGACAAGACTGCGCTCACTGTGAATCCGGGGGCAGAAATAAAACCCAGACTGGTGTTATTTTTTGACAAAGAATATTGACAAAGAATCGGTCCCTGGTTGTTGTAGGTGGTAAATGTAGCAGAATCAGAAAGTTCAGTGGATTCAATTACTAAGTAGAAACAAGCTGTGCTACCGTGGGACTGGTCACAACTCATCACGGCGCTCTTTATAAGACTAACACCTAAATACAATGACTTTATCATGCTGTTGCTTCATGATTTCTGAAACAAAAGTAGTAGTGAAGACAGGGTGTGCGATTGCTTAGCTTTCTGGATAACAATATTACAAAATAAGACACTTGCCGCTTACCACCTACTTATTACGATCTTGGGAAGTTGCGAAAGGAACGTGTCAAAACAAAAAGTTGAAAAATATTAAAATCACATGCTTCGGTCGTAGGCTAGATCAGAGGATGCAGTGGTGAACGATGCATAACAGGAGCTCTTAGGACACAAGCTGGGAGGGGATGTTTCCACTTCCCTGTAGATTCAGGACTGGCTGTAAATCTGAAGCCCTTGGCTTCCATCTTGTCCTTGTATTGGAGGAACTGCTCTGGTTAAAAAATTGTTTGAGTGCATCTCAGATTCAGCGTTCTAGGCATGGATTTTTTTTTTTTTGCTTACATAAGCAAGCAAATACACTTTATATCCTTGAAAATAATATTAAATTTAAACATATGGGGCTGAGGTCATAGATTTTTCTGTAGTTGCCTAGCAAACACAGGGCCCTGGGTTGGATTCCACCACACCATGTAAGCCAGGCATGGCGGTACACACCTGCAATCTAGTACCATGAAGTCAAAGTTAGTGTAGGATACATAATTAGTTCTGGACCAGCCTGACCTGCAGAATGAGATCTTTTCTCAAAATAAACAAATTAAAACGGTTAAAGAAAATAGACATAGCTTTGTTGAGTTGGTTAGATCCCTATCTTTATTATTTCTAGGTTTACTGTCCTCTAAACACCTCAGTGATGTTACTCTTTCACTGATACCTTCGATTGATTTGTTTTCCTTGAAGAGCAAGAACCTTAGTGTTCAATTATGCATAATTTTAAAATTTTAAATTATTTACAATTTTCTAACATTCCTCTGTGCAAATTTTGAGACCTCGTACAAGATACCATTCTCTGTTTCCTAGAGATGCCTGATTGTCACTATTCAAAAATATAGAGAGCTTTTCCCCATCTATTAAAATTCTTTTAATCTCTTACCACCCAGTTTAATAACTTTAATAATTCCTTCTCATCCATCAATAGCTCTCCATTGAATGTTATAAAGGCACAATATTTTTATAACCTCTTTGGTACTCAACCTATCATGTAATATTACATGGAAATCAGAGACTCAAGATTCACATAGTGTGGACCTTAGCATGCAAGACCTGGCAGTTACAAACAACATACATCATTTCCACCTCAGGTAACACATGAAGTTCCTTACTGTAGAGCATGATCAGCTAGAGCATTTTCATCCGACTATCATTATTTCTTTATATTACCCACAACAGCAGTCCCTGTTTTTATATAGTTCCTATGGATTTCTTGTTGTCTCTTTTTGTTCCTTCTTGCTTGGGAATTTTGGCAAGAATTTTTATTTTTCTGGGTTAAATTTCTGCCTTGTATTCATTTTGTTGTGTCGTACATACTGTTTCATAATTCTACATGAGTGTTCTTTGTTCATTCATTCATATTTTCCATCCAACTGAGTTATTTTGAGCACAACTAGATACACTGTATATTGGTATATGCCAGGTGCTCAGACAGACATGGATGTAAAGAGTGCAGTTCCACACCAAAAAGGAATTGACCTCCTTGAGAGGACAGACATGAAAAATAAATAAACAAATAAAAACTGACATGTCAAGTTACAGTCAGTCTTGCCAAAAATGAGGAATATGTAACTTTAAGTGTGGTGGTGGTTGAGGGAAGAGAGTGTGGAAAGATTTTTAGGAAAGGCTGGAATGATGATTAATGAGGAAATAAGAGCTTGGTCATGAAAGGCCTCAGAAACCTTATGCTCCAACTTGGACTTCCCTTCGTATCTTCCCTGTGCCTTATAGAAGTGTAGCTAATGTTTCTAAGCTAAACACCATTGCGTTTTAAAAGAATATTTAGAGTCATGGAAATAGTGCCTCAGTGTATTCCTCCTGCTATGACAAAAATACCATAAAGTGGCCGACTATAAGCAACTGAAGAAATTTATTTCTCACAATTCTAGCGAAGGAGAAGTTCAACATCAAAGTCCCAACAGTGTCTGATATGGATGTGCTTTCTAGACTTCTGTTACCCTACTGTAACATGGTGGAAAGAGCAAGGGATCTCTGAGACCCTCATGCTAGGGTACTAATCTCATTCATGATGGTTCTGTCCTTGGGATGTAACCACTTTCCAAATGCCCCGTCTTTCAATCTCATTATCTCGGAGGTTACCATATTAACATGAATTTGGGAGGGCCATAAATATATTCATTGGAGAAGGATTCTAAGGAAATGAAGTATTGAATGGGGATATAGGGGAAGCCCTAAAATTATTCTGGCAAAGATGACAAGGACTTAAAGTAAATCTGTGTCCATGTGACAAGAGTGAAGATTTCTCAGTGAACAGAACAGGTAGCACCATGAACCGGTATGTGGAAAGAGCTGATAGCATGAGGACACCTGAGGTCAGGCGTATGGGGCAAACGGATAGTGATGCCACCAAGCAAGATGGAGAGAGCTGAGGGGAAAGCAAGTGGGGAAGTAGAAAACAGGGCAAGATCACGTCGTAATGTGACGATTCTATGGGCTCTGCGGAACGTTCACACACAGTGCTGTATGAATAGGGATGCTGGGAGAATATGCATTGGTATAGATGAACATTATTTCCAAATTAACTTAAAATCTTTAAGGACGAGAATCATATATTGTGCTGCTTTGGAGTCTGTTTTTAGATTCCCAAATGCACAACCTGGCATACAGCAAGCAATCAATAAGCGTATGTTGAATTAGTAATAATGTATTGAATTAAGTACACTTGAAGCGTTCCTGATAGTCTTCTATAAATGCCTCAAAAAGAAGACAGATTTGCCTGTAAAATTAGTTTAAAATGAGGACTAGCAGGGGTGGGGAGGGAGAGAGAGGAAAGACTCTGACTTTCATAGAAAATGTCTTCAAGTGGCAAATATATTCCCTGTGATTAAAGGTAAATATTGATAGATTATCTCTTATGTAGTAATCATTTCTTGTATTTATCTAGTTCTGTTTAACTTTTCACACCTTCTGATGTTTAATATACACTCACTGTGCTCCGGTAGTATGTTTAAGCCATTGTTAACAGGGTTTTAAAAAAAATTCATAACTAAAAGCATTCCCTTCTGATACATTTTTAAAGATTACAGTGGGAAAAAAAGCCAAGGAAGATAATCATTTTCTCTTAGTTTTACAGCAAATATGTGTGGTTCACAATTATCCCTTTATTTCAAGCTTACTGGTGGAAAAAGAATCTTTGGATAGCTGTCATTAATTAAGAATAGCTTTTTCGTTTTGGTACTGTGGATTGAACTCAGAGCCTTTGCCCTAAGGGACATCTCCAACACATTTTTCCCTATTCTGAGACAAGATCTCACCAAGTTACTAAATTGCCAGGTCTGGGCTTATCTTGCAATCCTCCTGCCTCAGTCTCCCGCAGTGCCAGGATGACAGGTGTGTGCCATGACAACTGACTAATTACTAACATCTTACAAAAGTACTTTCCAAAGATTAAAAATAAAACATGTTGTTTAGCTGTTCTTTTTTGTCACAAATTTCTTTGTCAGTATTGATTCTTGTCAAGCCCATCATAGCTTAAGAATATTGATACTTTTATTATTTTTACTGACTGCTCTAAAGAATCAAATCAATTTGCTACATTGTTAGGTATCTTTTTGAATAGCATAAACAATTAGGAGTAAGTCTGGAACAATAAAGTAAAATGTTAAATAACTACCTACTAAGCCTTCTATGTTTTCAAATATCTCTAAAAAACATTAAAATCTGATAGCCTTTTTAAGACTTAAAACATTTTTCTTTGAAGCAGAAATAGGTATTTCTTTGATTATAAGGTTCTAATCAGATCATCACATTGCTAGACGCTAAAAGCATCTTATGAATTTTGAATTCTATTAAATGGTGACTTATTTTTTTCCAGATAAGTCACCATGAAAGAGGCACTGACTTATTACACATGTTTTTCAGCATATGTTGCAAGTTTATTTTAATGCTGAAGAGGCATATTATGATCAAAGCAGAATTCTGCCCAATTTAAACTGTTCCAAGTTATTTTCATATATTCACTCATGTAATACTGTAAGATTTACATTAAAATGAACGCTTGTCTACAATTAAGCGATTCAGTCAACATTAAAAAAAAAGGTGCAAATGTGTGCAACGTGGAAAAAAATCAACAGATGTGCGAATAATCTCTGCTTGGGGGCCAGCATCAAAAAGAACAGTTCCAAAAAAGAAAAAAAAAACCTTCTAGTGCTTTTTTTTTCTCCTCTAAGGTTCTTCAACACTTATGTTAAAGGACATTTCCCCCATATCCAGCCCTACCCCCTCTCACCTCAGAACTTTCTCTTATGAGAACAGTTGAATTAGCCAATGATAAGTTGAGCTGAAAAGGAAATAAACTATAAAATCAACGGTAGAATATACACATACATACATATTTCTTCTTATATTTATCTAGTTCAATGATGAATAAATTCTAAAACAGCAAAGATTCATGTACATTTACAGAAGGTAAACATTTACAGCATTTAGCATGAAAACATGCAGATAAGAGCGTGTCTGGCTACGATGCAGTGAGTGAGATCCTAAGTCAATACACTTCATGCCAGAGCATGCAGGTTGTACAATGGCTCACTCCAGGAAGAACCACCCATTCCCGCCATAATCTATGTGAATGTGACCTCCTTTAATTTTATACAGTACATCCTGAACAGTTAGGCCTTGAAAAACATGAAGAGGCTACTGGATATGTGAAGAGGTTAGTTTGGGTGGGAGAATTGAGGTCAAAGTGCTTCCTAAAATACTGTCTGTATTTCAGAGAGTTAGATTTTGGTGGCCACTGGAACAGTATCTAGTCTTCATCTAACTTGATAAGTGTGGAGTCAAGGAATACTGATGCTGATTGACAATTTGTAACAGTTAGACAATCTGGAGTCTATTATCAAGTGGTATCCATAATTGGGACTAAAGAAAGTATCCTAATCTTTTTTCCCCCAGTGATTACAGGATGTGTATCCCTTCGTTACAATAACTGAGATTTCCAGGGCCTTCTACTTGAGAAAATATAAGCCTGGCACTGACAATCACTGACAATCATATTCTTATACAGGAAAAGAACACATCGATGGTATTGTAACTTAAATAACGCTGTCCTTAAATGTTTGTTCCACATAATAATTGGTCTATGTTAAATTACATCAAATGCCATACTTTAAATAAATGAGGACTCTTTTGTTCATAAATTTCAATATGCTCTTTTGTCATAAAAGACATTTCATCACATGGAAACTTATATACTATGAGACATGTGGGCCTCTATGTTCAACCCCGATGCAATGCAAAGCTTCAACTATTTTGAGCCACTGTAGTTCTTCTACAGTCACTGTAGTTCGACATTCTACAAGTAACCCTGACGAGCTGGACTTTCTAAGTGTGTCTATATGTGTGCCTGTATTGACAAACTTGGGCTAGAAAATGATTAGCCTGAGGTATCTGATTACATCACTGACCACAGTTTAATTATTAGAGGAGACCACCTCATCACACACATTTTAAATTGGGGGATGTAAAACTATTGTTGAGAAGATGGAGGGCTTATGATTTGATGAGGAGTTAATATGGCTTACATTATCTCACAAAAATATTCTCTTTTGCCCTTGAGAGCTGAAAGGTTCAACCTCTTTGTCAACTGGCTGAAAGGAAATTTTGAGTATCTTTAGAATGTTGCAAAATTTCTAAATCCATGTTATCACAACAGGGCAACAATTCCTTTCCACAAATGATAAGAGATGTTCACAACAGGTTCATAGATGTGGGAGAAGAAAGTACACTCATATGAGACAATTCAAGAAACAAATATTTCACTATGAGTCGTTTCATCTTCTCTGACAATTATTTCATGCTATTTTTAAATAAAGGAAGGAAGTTGTACTTGAATAATTTTTCAGTGTGTGTGCACAACTACTTATCAAACCACACACTAGATTTTAGAAAAGTACAGTTGTTTTTAATGTTGTTAATACAAGTCTATCTTCTTGCTGTCATTTCTCTGTTCTATCAGTAAACTCCATCTCCGACGTGTCAAAGGTCAGAATACTCTCTAAAGATGGTATACTATCCAGGAAAACTCGAACACAGCCCTCCCTTCTCAGCATATCATTTAGACCCTGTGGCACACTTTGCACAGGTTTGCATTCTGACACGATGTGCACACTGGAGTAGAAAGCTGAATGACACTCAACCTGAGTTTTTCCACTTACAAATATCCACATCCTTTCCAATTGCAGACACCTTTCCCCTTCCTCAGAACACGTCGCTGGAGCCAGCTGAGGTTTTACACAGTTCCTCGGGCTAACTGACACTGTTTCCCCTGCCTGTGACATTAGAATCACTTCTATCTCTTGGCTTTAGCAGTATCTTTCCTTGAGATACCTCATGTCAACTCTTCAAGGGAACAGAAGCCACAGACTGTTGGCCAGACATCTGAATCTGCTCTATAATGTTGTTCAGCTCATTATATTCCATTCTAATTTTTAAAATATTTGTTAATGACTTAAAAATAAGCATATTCCATATAAACAGATAATTCTGATATTCTCTGGAAAGACTAAAAAATCTGTCAGCATGGGTTTTATTTCCCTCTGCAACGCCTGCTGTCATTAGATAGGGCATGTTTTTATTTAGCATTTCACTCCAGTGCCCCTAAAATGTTCAGGTCATGTATGCAGGAAAGACCCAAAAAGCACAGCTTCACTTTATCTTACTAAAACTGGGAATTACAGAAGACAGCCTGGCATGCCAAATAATAGCAAAATGTATATAGACTTGAAGGTTATACTAGACAGATTCATAGGTAAACAGATGGCTAGATAGAGGTGAGGAAATGTATGAATTTTGGGTAACATAATTTGATTTTAACCAGTTAATAATTAAGTTAATAATGCACATAGTCAAAGGAAAAGTCATGTGCTGATTAAGACATTAATTTTTTTAAAGAACTGGTATTACTGAGATGAGTTAGATCTTTATGACACACTCTATTATAGAGAGTATAGTCTAATAGAGAAGTAGTATGTAGAATCTATCTAGAAAAACAGTTAATTAAGGCATCAACTGAAAAATCAGGACAGGGTTTCTACAGGGTCCAGTTCAAGGTGTTAGGCAATTTGTAGGAAGGGAAATCAGCAAAGTTAAGGGATGATTTTTCCAAGGAAAATATAAGTAACAGACTGGAGAATATGAGGCATACTTTGCAAGCAGGCAGGTGGTAGTGCCTGCAGACAGAGGACCAGCAGGTGGATAGTCCCATCAAAATGTGAGCTAGATAGTGACTTGTGTTCAAAGAGACTCATGTGTCATTCAATATAGCTGTCTCACAGAATTTCCGGATGCATCAGAAAAGAGTTTCTAGGTTCAGCAACATAAGCAATTGTAGGACATGATTTCACAGACCATGTTAAAGAGTTAGGACCTCATTGAAGGTTTGTTAGCTGCTAGCCAAATATTTTACACAGTGGAAAATATAATTAGATTGTTGATGTTAAAAACTGTGACCCCACTGAAAATCACCTCATTTATTCATAAAGTTTAAATCGCATCACACATCCTTGCTGTTTCATTGGATGATTGCCAAAGTCAAACAAAATAATATGTGCAATACTCAGCAAACTCTGTGTAACAGTAAACCTCGTGTTAGATAAACTTTATGTAGTGTTGCAACAGGTGAGTGGCCAGGATCTCTGACAAATAGTAGCTTGTAGTACCTGTAAGACATTGACGGCAAAGGACATTTCACAATGGTTACTATAAGTATTCACTTGAACAAAAGAAGAAATGACTCAGAAACCTAAATGCTAAGATAAAAAATCTGAGACAAAAATGTCAACATTTGAACAGAAATTCTGATTAATCTCTTGTTTCTCTTATTGGGAGTTAAAGAAAAGTTTATGCTTTCCTGTTGTGCAGCAGAGATTAAGCAATCATCCATGTTTCAGGAACATAGATTCTAATTTCAAAACAACTTCCCGTGTCTTCTTTGAATTTCACATGTGGCCGTTCTATGTGATCTACTAGTGTGTGATCTCTCAGCTGTGATCTTCAACGTGTGATTTCTTGACGTGGATCCACCAGAGTGCAATCCACCAGCCGTGACTTGGCTTTGCCATGCAGGTGTACCAGTGGAACACATTAGCTTGGAAGAGTGTCTAGCAGAAGAAGGTGCGAGGCAGAAGCAGTCTGGTCAGGCTGGCAAGGGGCCATCTATTTGCTGAGAGTCAGTGTCAGAGATTCTCAAAACAGCAGCCTTTGTCCAGGCATCATTTGGCCAGCATCTGTTATGAGGAATTACACCCTTTCACAGAAACAAGGACAAAAAAATTTCCTGTGGAAAGGCCTAGTGATGCCCCGTGTTAATGGTTACTGTCTATGCCACTTTTTCTGAGATAGAATCTCATTCTGTAGTCCAGACCTTGCCTGAAACTCACGTGTATTCCAGGATGTCCTCAAACTCAGCAGTAATTTTGCTGCTTCAGTCTCCCAAGTTCTGGGATTATCAGCATGCATAACAATGCTGACCCAATTTGTATGTGCTGCTGGAGAATTGAACCCAGGGTTTGTGTATGCTAGGCAAGCACTATGACCACTGAACTACATCCTCAAACCAGGCTGTGTGGCTCTTGTGCCTCATTCTCTTTCTGTCTTTAGTGAACATGTGGGCTACTAATAATAAAGGTATTCCTCTTCTGACTCAAGTACAAGTGGATCTGGTCATTTACAAGTAAAAGCCCATCTTGAGGTGCAACCTGGGCTTTTGCTTTCTTTCATTTCCTTTATTGTACTTGACACTGTAGTATGTGAACGTGGAGGATCTTGTAAAAGTGAAACAAAAAACTGAGAAAAAATGTCTTCCCATATTTGAAGTGAACTGAATTATATTATGTAAAAGAATAACTTTAAAACTTAAATATAACTTATCAACATCATTTCTTATGTGAGCTTTAAATATTTCCTTAGTCTTACACCTTTAGATCTCTACTATAGTCTTTTCAGAAAAGTTTAATATGATTGAACATGTAAGCTTTATAATGTATGTTGTGGTCCAGACTGTTGGCCCTTAGTTATTAAACTGTCAGATCTTGCCTTAAAATGTCTTTAATCTTTGCAAGCACCTGTCTTTTCATCTGTAAAATGAAATGATATACCTAGGAAGAGCATACGTTTGGCACATTTAATACCCTGGTTGGCATGGGACATGCCCTTAATAGTTGCTATTAATATCAGTACCAGTAAAAATCATTTTGTTGAACTTGAAAAATGTTGTAAGAGTGGAGCAGAAGACTAGTACTCAGGACTTTTGAATTTCTGGTGTGTTGTGATAGAAGCTCTTAAGAAGCTGAAGAGAGCACAGATTGGCAGTGGATAAAATCATACACTTTATTATACTTAATATTCATGTTTGAAGCAGGGGTAAGAAGCGTTAATGGGAGTTCAAGTTCTGCCTCAAATATCGCCCTTTTTATTAGTTTCAAGGAATTGTCAAACAGCTCCAATTTCTCCCTGTTTCGACATTTTCTTTCTACTAAATTATGAAGTGATGTTTCTTTGTGCCTGTGTGTATGTACACTGTTTCTCTTTTTCTCTGTGAGGCATCTTTTGAGCAGAATGCAACCATAGCTATGTACTGATTTGGAAATAAGCAGAACTCATGTATTGAGGACATGAGAACACCTGAGTAGCTATTATTGATGATTAAAAAGTGAGAGAGAGAGAGAGAGAGAGAGAGAGAAAGAGAGAGAGAGAGACCGCCATCTTGTATCCATTTTTAAAATGCAGCTCATGTTTAAATATTTATTTGCTTCAAATGAATAATGAAAGGTGATCCCACCTTCCCAACCCACACAAGAATTAAGCAACGTTGAGACCTCTTTTTATAGAGAGATATAGAATAGTGTTAGGTATTTAGAAAGATACAGACACTGCCTGCAACTATAAAAACAAGATGAAGACATTTTGATGCCCTTTCTCACTTCAGTAGGACAGCAACTACACAAGACTATTCTCTGGAGTAATGATCTTGTCTCTCTCCAAAGCTTTTTTATCCTCTATCCAGGAGGTCATATTCAGTGTTCAGCTGCACACAGCTCTACCTCTGCTAATTTAAAGTGGGGGTTTCACAAGTTCACTTTCAGCAAAATCTATCTGTTCTTGTGAAGTAAACTCTACCAACCTCTCAAAATAGCTGAATTTATTTTGGGCAAATAATGATATAATCTATCTTTTCACTGGTGCAAAGTAAAGACAGTTTTAAGAGAAGTTAAGAAAATACATTGCCAAAACAAAGTTCACTTTAATTCCAGGCTTGGTAGCATTGTTTTAAGAAATTTGAAATTTGGGGGAATTGTTATTTTTATCATTACCATTTTGTGAAGCAATCCAGCATATTGAAAAGGTTATTCACCCTCAATGCTGACTTCTTTTTTTTTTTTTTTAATATTGAGCATTCACTGAAAGGGATGAAAGAAATCAAGTTCAAGATGCAGGTGCACTAATAAATGGGTGGTCTTTGGATTACAGTATTTATGTGCACTATGGCAAAGCTGGGCAGAAACCTGAGTGTTATACAGGCAAAGTGGTACAACAAGAACATCTGTGTTGGGGCGATCGAACTGGCATGGCTAACACCTCCAGTGCCAGGTGCAAAGGAAATTTCAATACAGCTTGAGTAATCTTGACTGCTAGCATCTGCCTGCCTCAGATTATCTCATGTGCTGCACGTCCACCACTATCTGTTCGAGTATTTATATGCTGCATCTGGTGATGCGATGGCCAAGCGAGAAGCAGCGAGCCCTCCATTACTGGGGCAAACGCCCGACTCTTTAGCTCCACACAAAGGCAAATAGGAACTCTTTTCAGGCCCTGTGGGCAGCCAGCCAGTTCTAGAAGACTGATTAGCAGACAGCACTCAGCGTGATGACGGCTTTGTCCGCACAGTTTAGTTTCATCTCCATGTGCATAATCTGGAGACAGTTAACTCTTCAGTTTAAAATTCTGTTTCTAAATATTATTGCCAGGAAAATAACAGGGTTTTAGTGTGTTGCCAGAATCATAACAGAGATTTAATGTGATTTGGCGCGCTGCAAGGTCTCCACTTACAGCTGATTTTTAGAAAGAACAAGCGTAGAAGGGCAAGAGAGCCCTGGAGCTCCTGCGTCTACTCATCTCCACGACACGAAGCCTCACATGTCCACAGAGACAATGTCTCTCTTCTCAAGTCACCCTACTTCCCTCCCCCTCAGGAGAGAACTGCACCACGCTGGTGTGCATCGAGTTTGACTCATCTTAATTAATGCCCCGTGCACCATACTAGCATGCCATATGGTTACCCTTCTTGTTTGAAGTTAAGCTTTTTCCTTTCTGTTACAATGCTGCAGTGAATATTTTCATACATGGCTCCTTCCATGAGTGTTTCTCAAGGAGTATAAATTTAAAAGACGCTGCCGGATTATACTCCTAGGTGGCGCCAGGAGGAAGTTCTCCAAGGAATGGACACATTTCAATGTGCCTGGTAAGAAAAGCATGGTTTGTCCTTTGTTCGGTATGAACCTTTCAAAGATATATAGCTTACGGCCATGGAATGTCTCTTTCTAAATCAGAAGGAAGGCATACTTACTTTCCAGTATAATAATGCTGTTCCTAAACCCACACCTGCTCCACAATGCCAACAACTGCACACACAGGTGTCAGTTGGACCTCTCGGTGCCACCCCGCAGGCATTGGGCTTAGGGAACCACCGCGAAACTGCTAATATACTGGCTACTGCTGCAGATGTGGGTAATACGTGGCGCTTGTATCTGACCAAGGATTCTTGTGACTTATACCAGCATTCATGAAATGGGCAATGAACAATATGAGATCTCTTATACTATAGCAACAACGAAAAGTAATAATTATTTCCTTTTTATTTTCCAATAAAAGAAGAGTAAAATGGTTTTGTACTGAGTTTGTTTGCGTTTCCCTGGTTACTACCCTAAGGAAGGTGGTTGTGGACTCAGTACTTTCATTCTAAGCCATATGTGAGATTTCTTTGGACATCTCACAGCCAAGTGAGTATATCTCGAGTAACAGTTTTACTTTATATAATGACCTCAAATCATAGATTAAAGAAGGTTGTTATGAATTTATATGTAGAAAGTTGCCACTTTTGTTATGAATATATGTATATTCAAGTGGTTAGGATGGTACACATGTTCAAAGAATACCGGAAACGATTTATACCATTGTCTAGCAGTGATAACTTGGGAATATGGAATTGTAAATGATTTTTATTACTTTTTAACAATTTATAATCTATACTCCTATATATCTTATTAGTGTTTGTGTATCAGTTTAATAAAATAACTACATAACTGTATTCTTACAGCTCTGAAATTACAATTTATCTTCTTATTTCATCCCATTCATTAAATTGGAACTTAAATGAATAGAGAAAGTGATTTTTTCTTACTGTCCAGCCTTCCCATGATGTGACAACAGAAAGGGGGTCTCCTGAGCCCTTTAAGAGACAAAGCATATTGTATTTCTACAGGATAGGCATAATAATTTTAAAGTGAAAATTATAATTTATATTTATGTGAATAACTCAGCTTCATTGATAAATATCTTTTCCAGTAATAATTTTCATGATTATGAATTGCTATCCACTAATTTTTTCTGCCCTCTCATTGAAATTAGTGCTCAGATTATTATTATTATTATTTTTTTGGTTTCCTCAACACATGAAGTTGCCTGGATGTCACATCCCTGTGAAACTAGCATTCAAGGAATCTTTATTAGTTCACTTTTCTCCTTTTCATTAACCTTAAAAAAGTCTCTGCCAATATTTTTGATTTTTAATCTGATTCACCATTCTTAATTATTTTAGAGTGCTGAGAATATTTTCACTGATGACATGATTACACTGGATTTCAATATGTCTGTGGTGATTGGTTATATTGAAAATTCCACGACCTAATGAGAATGCAAGTGAAAGGAGCAAAATAGACCTCAAAAGAAGCTGAAGATGGGAGAGACCCAAGTAGAAAAAAGAAACAGCAAACGTCATTCTTCCACATGTACATCTACAAGACTATGTCCAACGTAGTGCTCGAGAGCTCATTCCTTCCCTGTGAGGTCAGTGTGGGTAGATGGGTGAACTGGCCCCTAGTGGAAAGGCCTTGTGCTCCCCCCAGGAAAGTGACCTTTGTCAGTGGAGGCCTAGGTGCTGATAACTCCCTTTCATTTGAATCCATGGTTCCACCCATATCACTGCAGTAGTAAATGCTTTTGTAAATAAACCTGCTTTAAGCTATTCTATCATGAGCATCTAATCTATTTACTGTTAGGATCCTTTTTAATAAGCACAGGTTGGATTTCATTTGAATTAAAAACAAACCAAGTTTTATTCAGGAAAGTGAAATCTTATTAACACACATAAACAGAGACTTGTTTTCACGGAACTGCTGACCTCAATGAGTTCAGATCATTTGGAATTTACGAAAAACATTATCATTTTTAGTATGAAGTATTTCAGTATCAATACATTCAAAATATAGAACAGAAAAAGAAACATAATGGTTTATTCAGAAGAAATGGAGAAGGAATTTGAAAATGTTTCCAAATAGATTTGAGCTCTAGCTTAACTTAGTGGTGACAGTAGAAATCACATCTATAAAGTCATAGCTTACAAGGTCATAAATCTTGATTGAGATTATTGTATTTGTCTCAACCCTAAAGCCATCTCACGAAAGCACTCAATAGTTAAATAAAAATATCACTCTAATAAAAATCCAGTGAAAACCACAGTGATATTTGCTCAACCTTGTAGGTGAATGTGTTGGTGGTCTAAGATGACTGCCAACAAAAAGCTCTTTTTGTGCTGCGAATTGACTGAAGGCCAAATGCTAATGGAAATAAAGACCTGATCTGTTTTGGAAGCGGTTCTTGCCCGTGATGAATAAGAGATGGCTTGAAGGGAGATGGGGGAAACTGATCACCCTTCTGTGTACTTACAGATTTTCTAAACTATAATGTGATATATTCTTTGAGAAAGCAGTGGAACCACAATTCCTAGGAACAAAGAATTTTTTACAGCTTTATTGAAATATAATTCCATACAAAATTCATCTATTTAAAGTGTGAAATTTATTTTTTCAGTATATTCAAAGATAATGGAACCATTACCACAGAAAATTTCAGAACATTTTCATCACTTCGGAGTGGAACGCTCTATCCTCTGGGTATGCTTTCCTCCTCCCTAATCCTCTACCTTCACCCCGAGTCCTGGTATTTATCCAGCAACTAATAACCTACAAGGACTGATTACAGTATAGGGTGTGTGTTTTAATAACAAAAAGATACTATAGTAAAAGAAAATACATCGCCACTAATCTCCCTCCAAATACACTCCCTTGCTTTGAACATGCTTAGCCCACAGTGCTCGCCACTCGGTGAAGCAGTTCTGGATGCCCTGGAAGGCCTCTTTTGTGTCTTGTGGTGTGATGAATGGGGCCGTGGAGTGACCCCCAATGAAAAGAGAGGTTCAGAGAAACATTAGTGCGTCCTCGTCCACTTTACTCAACGGATCAGATGCTGTACAACTTCCAGCTCTTTCCTAAAGTCCAAAGGACTGTGAGCCACAAACGTTTTGGGTCAATTCAAAACAATAGGCAGCCATCATAGTGTAACGGAAGACTGGAAGTCGACTTTCAGAACGGCTTTTGAAAGTGGCAAGAATGGTAAGAAAACTGAGCCTGAAGACAGGTGAAACACTTTGGGAGGATTGCTGGTGATGTACCTTTCATTGTAATAAATTGGTAATATGTAACTACTTAAATTCACTTATTCCAAGTATTTCACATAAATGGAATTACAAATATTTTCTTTTGTAGGTTAATTCTTCTTACTTAATATGTTTTTAATATCACTCCATGCTGTAGCAAGCATATACCAGTTCCGCATGTCTTTTTACAGATACATGATATTCTGCTGCATGCAAACACCATACTTTATTGGCATTTTGCTTACTTAGGCCATTGGTATGGCACACTGTGAAACATCTTCCACAAGTTTCCACGTTGAAGGCTTGGTCCTCAGTGCAGTGTTGAGATGAGGGGCCTTTGGGAAGTGAGTCGTTATGCACTGATGGATACATAGCTGACTGGGATTTGGGAGAGTGACTCTGTTATAAAAGCAAGCTCTTTCTCTGCTCCCTGACTACTGTGAAGTAAAAAGCTTCCCTGTCTTCCCTGCCGTGACGTTGTGCCTCGCAACAGTCCTCAAATCAATGTAGCCATCTGCCCAAAACCTCTTAAGTCATGACCAAAAATGAACCTTTCTTCTTCTAAGTTGATGGCTTGCACAATGAGGCAAAGCTTCCCCCACTATTACAATGTTGTTATAATCATCAGTGTTCAATGTTTTTGCACCGATATTTGCTTTGATTTCTCAGGACATTACCTTACGAATACTAAATTGCCCATTTTCCCCTTCATTTCTTTCAGTTTTTTTAATATTTTAATCCTCTGTTATTAAGACATATATGTTTATAATGCAAACACGAGCCTGAAGGGTTGACCCTTTGACTATTATAGAATGTTCCTATAAACTGGTGCATTTGTAAAGCCATTCCAAATTTCTCATGGTTGCTGCCTGTATGATAAATTAAATCTTTTCTCAGATATTTAGTCTCATTCTATTTCTATATTTGAATCTAAAATATGTCATTCACAGAATGACATCTTGAGTTTTCCTCCATTCGTATCCTCTCTGCCTTTGGTTGTATTCTTTATTCCATGCACATCTAACATCACCATTACTGTAGTTGATTTTGTGTCTGACACTTTTTAATTGGTATATCTTATTATATTTCTGTGCCATTTATTGGTTTCTTTTGCCTGTTTTCTCTAATGTGTAAATTTACTTTTTCACCATACTTTCTTGAGCAACCTTAGGGGTGGCTCTCAGTTTACTATCTAACTCTCAACTCATGATCTTCAACTTTATCATTATACCTAATTTCAGTGCAATATAAAAATATTATTCCTATGTAACTGTACACCCTTTATACATTTTGTGATATTTTTAGGAACTTTCATATTTTTAAATATTACAAATGCAATATTAACTGGTTTATTGAAGGTGAAAGAAGAAAGAGCAGTAAGTATATAATTAGAGTTTTTACTCTTTAACATTTTTTTATCATTTTAGGAGCTCTTCAGTTACTCCTGTGTGGTGAGTCACAACATGGAGTTCAGTACCTAACCCAATACATCTTTCCTCTCATGCCTTCTTCATTCTACTGTTAACAAATACATTAAATTCATACAAAATTGATAACACATTATGTATGTCGTGAAATTGTTTTTCAAATAATTTAAGTAAAAGGGGAGGGAAAATCTGCACTTGCAGTGTGTTTTCTAACTACCAAATTATCTTTCTTATGGCACTTTATATTTACTGTGGATTCAAGTTACTGTGGTTAGTTGCTTTTAAGGGGATCATTTTCCTTCAGCATTTCATTTAATGTGGATTTATTAACACCAAATTCAGTTCTGTTCATTTGAGCATGTTTCTTTTGTCTTTATTTATAGAAGACACTTTTCACTATGTGGGAGTCTTCATTCAATTTTCCCCCCTCTGAGCCCTGTTGGGTCAGGGCTTGCTGGTCTCCACTGTTTCTAATAGAAAAGCCATTTGTTAATCTTTATGGAATTAATTTTAAAAATATGAGGGATTTTTCATCTTGCTACTAACCAGATGTTTTCCTTATTTGAGCTTCAACATTTTTATTTTGGTCTGTATGTTTTTATGAATCTCTTTGTGTTTATTGTACTTGAAGTTTACTGAGGTTACTACTAGATGAGTATGTCAATATTTTTTCAGTAAAATAGAGAGGCTTTTAACTATCACTCTGCAGAATACTTCTTCTGATCCCTTTACTTTCTATTTTTTCATAATACGCATATTGGCAGAGTTAATGGTGCCCCCTCTTTTTCTGAGTTGCATTTTTCTTCATTTTTAAATTTTTATTTTATTTTAAAAATTTATTTTATTTTTTTATTTTTGTATACATGAGTTCCACATTCTATAACATATTTGAAACCTATGACTTGGGGAAACAATGACCATCTATATCAAAGGTCTTTTTTTCCTTCCTTCTTACCCTTACTCTATTCCTATCTTCCGATCCCTTTCCTAGCTGTCCATTGTCCCTCTTTCTAACCTATCTTCCATGCTGGGGCCTTTTTATTCCATTATTTTTGTGAGTTTCTAAGAGGGTCACCCATCTATTGTTAGTCTTCTGTGTTTGGTCATTTTTACTGAGCATTATTGATCAAGGTGTGGCTCCATTTTCTTTCAAATGCTTCATGCCTGTCTTTCTTTATGGCTTCAAAGTATTTTATTGTGTATAGGTACCACCTCTTCTTTATCCATCCCTCTATTGATGAAATTAAAGGGCAAGTAGGTTGTTTCCAGGACTTGGAATTGTGCTGCTATAAACGTGGGTATGCACATGTCTTTATGGTATGCTGACTTTATTTCTTTTGGGAACATGCCCAGTAGAGGAGTAAATAGCTGGATCAAATGGGATTTCTATTCTCATTTTTTAAAGGAATCTCCAGACTGCTTTTCATAATGGTTGCTAAGTAGCAGGTTATAAAATCGATACCCAAAAACCAATAGAATTCTTGTATATCAATAAAGCGTCCAATGAGAAAGAAATCAAGAAAAAAAAGCACCTTTTACAATAGCAACAACAACAAAATAATTAGGAATAAACCTTACCAAAAAAGTGAAAGACCTATACAGGGAAAATTACAACACTCTAAACAAAGACGATTTTAGGAAACGGAAAGATATCCCATGTTCCTGGATAGCAAAAATGCATATTGTCAAAATGGCTGCACTTCCAAAGCTACTCGACAGATTCAATGCAATACCAATTAAAATATCAGCAACATTCTTCACAGGACCAGGAAAACAACTTTAAAATTTATAGAGAACTCAAAAAGACCCACAATTTGTAAAGCAATCCTAAGTAACAAAGGCAGAATCAGAGGAATCGCTGCAAAGCAACTGTGATTAATTCTACACAGTACTGGTATAAGAACGGACAGGAGAGCCAGTGGAACAGAACGGAGAATATGGAATCAAACCCGAACAACCACAGCCACCTGATTTTTGATAAAGGGGCCAAAACAATACCCTGGAGAAAAGAAAGCATCTTCAACAAACGATGCTGGTAAAATGAGATGTTCATAAGCAGGAGAATGAAATTAAATCCATATCTTTCACCACACACTAAAATAAGAACAAAATGGATGAAAGAACTGGATATTAAAACAGAAACACTAAGTCTACTAAAAGAAAAAGTAAGTAAAGCCTTAGAAGACATAGGGACAGGAAATGGTTTTTTGATTAGATCACCAGCTTCACAAGAAATCTCAGCAATAATCAACAAGTGAGACCACTTGAGACCACGTTAAACTAAAAAGCTTCTGCACAGCAAAGGAAACAATCAACAAGGTGAAGAGAGAACCCACACAGTGGAAGATCTTCACCAGTAATACTTGAGACAAAGGATTAATTATTAGAATATATAAAGAACTCAAAACAATTCCCCTAAAATAAATGACCCTAAAAAGTAAGTAGTGGGCAGTTGAAATGAAAAGAAGATTCTCAGAAGAAGTCCAAATGGCCAACAAACACATGAAAAAGTGTTCTCCATCAGAGAAATGCAAATAGAAACTGTGTTGAGGTGGCACTTCACCCCAGTGAGCATGGTCTCCATTATGACCCCCCAAAATAGCAATTGTTGAGGAGACTGAGGAGAAAAAGCAACACCGTTTTCCTTTCACTCCTTGCATTACGTAGTCTTTATTGACTCGTTTTGAAGTCATCAATACTTTTCTTTGCCTATTGAAATGTTTTGAAGGTTTTATGCTTGTTACAAAGCTTAATCCCTAGATTTAATTTTTGACACAATCTTTTATGGATCCTCTATTAGTATTCCTTATTTGATGTGTTATTAAGGTCATACTTCCCCTTACTTTTTTGAAAATAACCATAATGGTTACTTTGACGACTGTGATGACTCTTTCATTTGATTGAAATCACAGTTTCTGTTGCTTTTTTCTTCTTTTTTTGTAGGAATTAAATGAATTGTGCCTTTTTTTTGGTTTTCTCCAGGTCCCACACATTTTGTATTATCATCTGACACCATAGATAACATAATTTACATCTTTTGAGCTCTTTCCCCCACCCCTAGAACATGCTGTTATGCTTACTTAACTTCTAGATGACTGGCTGGATTATGTCAGAGACATTTACTTCACAACTGCCCCAACTCTTACCCCTGGCCCTGTCATATGAGGCTTCTGACATTGCTCCTCACGAAATGTAGCCTGGATGACACCCTATCTTTAAGTGCAAAGTGTTTTAATGGGTGGATGGGTGAAATATTCTTCATAGATTTTCTTGAGTTAGTATTCCTTTATTCATTATATGACCCATGACCTACTCATGCCTGTTTTAAGAATATTTCCAAACATTTTGATATCTCTGAGACCTATAATTCCCAAAGGATTAATTTACAGAAAACAATTTTTATCAATGCTACTGGAGAGTGAGGAATGAATCCTCAAGCTCCTTTCCCTGCCACATTAAAAATACCCAGAATATTTATTTATTAATTTCTCTTTTGACCATGTGTGAGGAAATTGATTTATATGACTCAGCCATATATGTTACTGGGAAAAAAATCATTACACATAGGCATTCAAAAGAAAGTGGCCAGGGGCATATTCTGGATTAGTTTTGAGGGAGTTAACTGTCACGTGATTAAATTGTCACATGATTTATTAAAAAGTGATAGTTAGAAATCAAGACAGTGTCAAGAACTATTAGAATACATAAGATTATAATTTTCCAGTTTGTTTAGCATCACAAATAAATTCATTTTTTAAATATAGTCACCCAAGTGACTATATTTATGATTGCTACAAGTACTATTGTTATAAAGAATTAATTCTGTTAGCAGAAGAGTTCAAACAATTTAATTTTATAGTTAGTTTTCCTAAAACGAACTAGAAAAAATAATGCTCTTGCTTATAGTTGATACAGTTTCTGTTTATTTTTCCCTTCACTATTTTTTTTAAGTTTTAAACTAGTTACCAAGTTTCTTTCTGAAATATGTAAAGTTCAAATTATTTCTTGGCTATAGAGAACTAAAGATTGAGAAATAGTCCAATCACATCATAAATAACCTTTCAGGATCCAAAGATATTATAATGAAAATAAAATAGGTAAGAATAAATCTACAGACACAGAGAGAGAAACATATCAAAAATTATTACAAATGGTTGAGTTTCAGGGAAAAATGCTATTACAAATATGTAATTCCCAGTTACTCAGTTTTTCCAGTGATTCTTAGACTTGAAGCCAGATTCCTTCATTATTTCTGACCTGATATGAAACGCCATCTGGCATGTGCACGTTAAGAGGATTATATGTAAGCAACGTAGATATTTTCTCTCCTTGTAACTCTAAGACTCTTTAAAGGCATGTACAGCATTTAATTTGAAAATGTGAAAGCCAAATGGATAGAGAAAAAATGTTTTTTAATATCTATGTTTTAAACTAAAGCAATTATACACTGCTTTAACAATTTCCTATTTTAATTGGCATTTTGTTGCTACCCTTTGAAATTTTAGCTTTATGATTACTGTACTTCAAGAATGACTTGGGACTGACAAAATGGTGTTTCATAATTATGAATATACACATGTCAAAACTAAATCTTCCAGCTAACTAAATCTATGTTGGCCAAATTTTTCAGATAATGATCAAATGTTTTATCAATATCCACTTCCATTTTACTTATATTACATGAAATGACTCAATTATGTGAAAACTATAATATGGCACTGGAATCTATATAGGGAATTACTCTCAAAGATAAAGAACTTTTGCATTTTTAACATTTACTTATAATTGTAAATTTTTAAGGCTAGTAACCGATAAATCATGTAATTATACATATCAATAAAATGGGGGGAGGGAAGATGAAAAAGCTAATGCCCAGAATATAAATGACTTGCCTAAGGACCTTAGCTATTTGGTGGGAAGTGAAGAGCTAGATCGCAATTTTCTGAGTCTTGGTCCATCGTCCCTGGAACTCTGCTGCCATTTTCATAACAATGATGAACTTCTGTCTGGAAATTTTCAGTTTTGAGCATCTGATAATTATACAGTTGCCACCTCACATGCACACTGAGCCAGATTCACACTTTGAAGGTTTTTTTTTTTCTTTTCTAAATTTGGGTAAGTATATGTATTTTTGCATGTTCACATGTGTGTGTACATACAACACTTGTGGTTGATCCCAGGGAGTGTGAGCTAGACATCCAGAACTCTGCTACTCCTCTTTTCTTTTATTCTTTTCAGACAGGATCTCACAAAGCAGCCAGAGCTTGCCTTGAACTCACAATCCTCCTATGTTGGCCTACTCAGTATCTGGGAAGACAGGTGGGCACCACCGTGCCCAGCTGTTCTAAAATTTAACTCTAACAACTACAGTGGCTAAGTTTTGGAGTTTCAAATTATTTCCCAAAATGTTCCTACTACTATAAAATTCTATGAGTAAACAGCCAAAAAAAAAACCCCAAAAAACAAAAACAACAACAACAACAAAAAATTGCTTAACAACAGCTAAAGCAAATAAAAGAACAGGTTAGAATAAAAGTAACCAAAGGAAAAAAGATTTGCTAATTCACCGGAAATAGGAGTCAACTACATTTCTGTTTCAAATATCGAATAATCAGGGCTATCTTGGTTTTATCTTGAGAAAATCAAACAAGAAGGAAGAGAAAGGAGGAGGCAGCCAAAAGAGAAAGAAAGCCAGCGATCTTATTTGTTGGTCCCTACAATAATTGAGAGGAAAAATATATATCAATAGCAAAATACAAGGGCACATGACTGTTCATGCACTAAACATGTATCTATAAGAAATTATTTACCCATCATTTCATTAAAACAAGAAACAGCTGAAAAAAATAAAGAGAAACTTAAGATTTGAAATCTTGTTCAAATTTTATCTACATGCTTACATCTTTTTTGCATATACAATTTCATCTATTTCAGAATTATGAATGACTGTGTGTCCACAGTTAAAAAGTGAAGTAATATCATTTAATAAGTTTTCTGTTATTCTCACTCAGTTCTGTCAGACAAGAGTGTGACCATTTGAAACAGTATTTGTTAAGCTCTTGCTCATTCTTGTCTGTGTTAAATTTAGACAAGTGGTTTAACCAAACCTTTCAATAGGTTCAGTATTTCCGGATCACAAAGAATTTCTGGCTTTTAAGACAGAAGTTACTATATTATCCACTGGGTAGTTCAGTAATTCCATTGCCAGTAGAGTTCTCTGTAATTTATTTTGTTTGTCACACTTGAAGCCTGCTAGTGTGTTCTAGACCACAAGATAGAGACAGCTGCAGTTTGCGTTGTTATTTCTTCCTTCAGAAGAAAATGAAGAGGCCTACAACTCCACAGGATAAAGACTGAATTGTTGTTCAACACACTCGGGCACACAGGCCAGGCAACAAACTCTAAATGAATGCAGAAAATATACTCAATGTTATTTTAATGCTGTAATCTTTTTGAATTGGCCCACTGCAAGTGAAGGTGCATCTTTTTATCACAATACCATAGACTCTCGTTTGAAAAGACACTAAATTTGACATGCATAACTTGTGTGTGCACCTGCCCAATGGACACACAGAACACAATGTCCTGGGTTCATCTTGATTGCGGCCACTTAGGCAGTGTCATCCACACAGCACAGTGCCTCAGCCCACAGCATGTGGATACAGATGGGTGCATGTGAAACACGCAAAAGATCCTGTACTACCCAGCAATCAGAAAAACATAAGAGAAAACTACTAAGATTTTTCAAGATCAAACAAATTCTCAGCCCTGTGCCATTGCTCTAACCATATAAGCACTTTCAAAATAATTATTTTCTACTGTCTCAGAACTCTCTACTTTTATGATCACCAAAAGGACTAAAGCTTCAGCTACATAGCCTCATGTTTTCTTCTTAAATATGTATGCGTGTACGTTTAAAGACATTTCCTTACGGATGATGAAAATAAATTCAGAACAATAGCATTCAGGTTCATTCACAGAAAATTTGACCATATGGATTTCATTAAAAAAATGAATAGGTGTTGTTGAAATCATGCACACACAACTATGCAAGCCTATAGGTGATTATACTATAAAGATATGCAGATACACATGCATAGTAATTAAGATTTAAAAGAAAACTCACAGATTATATAATCTGATTCCTAAATTTTATAAAGGAGAAAACATATGATATATACATGTATATATATGTACATATATAATATGTGTGAGTGTGTATGCATGTGTGCATTTTATCGCACTGAACAAGGACAGAATGATTTGTATATTACTCAGATAAATGAAAATAAAATTTCCTCATTTATGAAAACTGGCAGACTTATTAGGGATAGTTTCCAATTTAAAATTTAAATTTTATTTTCTTTATTTGTGAAGTTTTCATTATGACTGATATATATGCAAATAAACATGTAAACATATTTGTATTTATGTGTACTTCATTAGCTGAATTTTTCTACAAAATTTATATCACAATAAAAATGCAACACAATTTCCATTCAAGGAGGAAAATTCCTGGAATTAATACTTACAGATATTGCTGCTTCAATAATTCTAACATCAGATCTTTTTAAAACTAAATGACTGGTGTTCATTTCTAAAAACTTCTAAGTAAAAGTTGTTAAATAAAATTGTAAAAATAAATTATAATGGGATAGATTATGATGTATCTATGTCATGGCAATCTAGTCAAATAATTTTTGATGATATCTAATGAGATTTTAAATAATATATGTAAAGGGTAATAATGCAAAATAAATAGTTATTCAAAACTAAGTACTGCAGCTTGCACAGGAGTACATTTAACGGGATGCTATTTTCTTTGCCAAAAGATGAAACGTCTTTATAGTGAGAGATGGCTGGTGGAGGAGTGTGAACTAGAGCTGGTCTTTGGAAAGTTCATTCCTGTTGCACCATTTTTTGGTACTATTTCTGCTTCCTTTGGACTTAACATTTATCCTGTACTAAACCAAAATCTAATATTATTAGGACAAGATGAATATATGACATGCAAGTGCCTTTACTCAGAGGGAAAAGAGTTCATACGCTGTGGGCTACAGCATTGTATGTTCGTATGTTTTCAGGGGAAATGTCATCATGCTGGGAAAAAAAAATCTATGCTGTAAAGTAATACATATCTCAACAAGCTCTTATGGGACAATGACACTAATTGAAGAGTTATTACGTGAGGTTAAAGAAGAAATCCTTCACAAGTTAGGAAAAAGGAAATAGAAATTAACGGCAGTGAGATGAGATAGTATCTATTTCAATTACAGAACTGATAGAGCCTGAGAAATACTGTAATTCTAAAGCTCTGTCACATTTTATTATAGTTCCACAAGTTTAAAAGTGTTCTGAAAGGTTGGCTTCCCCTTCTGAAGAAACTTCTCAGATCAGTAGATCACCCATTAGTCTGACTTCTTTCCCTCCTCGTGATGTTTACTCTCGCATTTCAGATCCTGTAAAGCACATCCTCTTCTACTCTGAGGGGCCTCCACACATTGTACTATTATCTGCTCTGGAAAAATTCCTCTCCAGATTTCTTACCAAGTCTAAACAGAAGTCTTTCATTCTATTCTGCCAGATGAGGTGTATTTTTGATGTGGAATCTATCAGAAATATTGTCAGAGCAAATAATTACCTTATTATTATTTGTATCTTGATTATTGTGCTTTAACCTCCAGGGAAGCAGGGGCAAAGTCTATCGTTCATTTCTGGCTGACAGACTGGATTCAGCAAGGTTAGTGCAAAAGGTTTAGTAACTGTCAAGGTGAAAAAAATTTTGAAAAATTACTTATTAATGTAGAACTCATAAAAGAACTTTTTCATGAAGATAATTGCCACATTATACAACTGAGTAAAATTTGCTGTGTACTTAGTACACATTTACTTTGTATAAAAGAAATTGCATATATATGTATGTATTGTATGTGTTTCAAGTTTCTTAGTATAAAAATGTTAATTCTTTGCTATCCATAAGAATACTTAAAAAATAATTGTTCTATTTTCTACTAATGCTTTATGGTTCATTAGGCAATTCTTATTAGATATGATCATGTTTGCTGTTTTTCTTAAAAAGGCAGGAAAACTAGTTGATGTGCTATTGTGACATTCTGATAAAAACACCTTGTGTTTGATGTTAGTAATAGTATTCAAATATCCTCAAGTTAAAACTTCCTTGGGGCTGGAGGAATGGCTCAGCAGCTAAAGCGCTTGCCTAGCAAGTACTTAGGTAAGTGTTAGGTACCTGAGTTCGATTCCCCAGCACCACATAAGCTGGGTGTGGTGGTGCATGCCTGTAATCTCAGCACTCCGAAGGCTGAGACAGGAGGATTGTTGTGAGTCCAAGGCCAGCCTGGGCTCCACAGTGAGTTCAGGACCAGCCTGGGCTACAGAGTGAGACACTGTCTCAATAATAAATGAGTAAACATATAAAAATAAAACTTTCTTAAAATGTTAAACATTGCCTAAGCCCATCCTGTGGGCTTGAGAGAAATTGATATGTTTATTGGCTTTTCCTGTGAATGACTTCCTAGAACAATTTTTACCGCTCAAATCTACTGGGTTACTGCAACCTGTTCCCACATTTTCCTGCTGGAACGTGCCAGTTTGCTCAGGACCTCTTCTTCTGCACACTTTCGCTTCTTCCCCAATTTACCTTCTACATTTTATTAAGCTAAATGAAGATCTGAGAGTCATGTAAATGAGTTAAAATAAAGTCAACCAATAGTGTAAAGACAGATGACAGGTATTCCCTGCTCTAGAGTCCATCAGATTGGCTTTCTCAGAAATCTCTTCCTTTAAGTCCACTTTATACTTCAGCCTTTCATGGTTTGGTCCTTCAGTAACCATGTGTATGAACTCTGTGAGGAAATGACTTCTTAAAACTTCTGCCTCTCAATGTGTATGGTAAGATCAAGAGAATAAAATTTAATTCCTTCCAGTATCTGGAGTTGCCCCTTCTCTTCCTTTCCCTCCCCTTCCCTTCCTCTTTTTTTCTTTTCTTTTTGTTTCATTTCACTTTTTTGTTTCTTTTCTCTTTATTTTTATTGGATTGAGAATGATTGGTAGGAGAAAAATCTACAGAATAATCTAGAACCGAAAGACAAAGGTGAAGAAATTATTAGATTGGACCAAGCGTTTTCCAAATTTTATGTAATTTCATTTAAAACAATGCAGCACAGAGCTTGCAGTAAGACAGAACCAACTCGAATTCCTAATTTGGATGACAACGAACCAGATTTTTAAAGGGCAGAGTCCTGGGAAGAAGAATCCAATTGAATTATTAATTAGAAAAGTTAGTGTTTAGTGTAAAGTGTCTGACTATTTCATCACCTTAGGTTTCATTGCCCTCAAAACAATGATAATGTACTTGTAAGACTAAAAAGTGCTCAGTAACGTGGCAACTTCCAAAATAATGGGTGTGTCAGCTTTAAGGACAAATTGCAGGCTGCACCCTTCTAGCAAGAAGTCTTTACGAACCTTGTATGTCGGTTTCTAAGCTCCAATAGTACAAAAATCTAGACTACATCAAGAGGAACAGGAAGACTCTGCTGGCTACTTCAGAATAGCTTTTTGTTTTTGCTACACAAAGACAATTCAAGCTTATTATCCATGCTTGTTATTTTGCCTTAATGTTTGGAAAAAGACGAGTCATTTCTTGAGGTGTTTTGGCCAGAGTTAGAAGACAAACAGGAACACACGAAGACCTTGAAGACAAGGCAATCTATGTGCAGAAAGGGCTTGCCTTAAGCTACGTGCAGATAAAGAAGAAGAAAGAAACACAGAAGGGAAATGGAGGGGAAGCCATTTTTTCAAAAAGTTTTCCACCCTCGTCTGGTTAGCCCAGACAGAACATCTATCAGAAATAACTCTTGAGTGAAGAGTACTGTAGGTTTCTCTGTTTGTCTTTTTCTTTGTACTTTGTATATTGGCTATGGGAGGATATTCACATTTTGCGTTTTATAAAACAAAATTTCATGCCTTACTCTCGCCCTTAAATTGAGTTCCAGCATTTCCTTTTTGATGTCTCAGCAAGTCTGAGCTGGGTAAGATTGGGGAAGTCCTCCCCACTCAGAGCACCGTCTGGCACAGTACTGACTCTTAATCTGAGGTGCTGTCACTGATTTCTTCAGGTGATTCATAAAGCAGAAACACAGTTCTATTCAGTGAAATAAATGATGTAGGAACCTCTATAAATTGCCTAAAGAAGATCATCATCAACTAAGAAGATTTAGTAGAAGCAATGAGCAAATGGAAAAAGGAAGGAGGTAGGTCCACAGGAAAAGGGTTTGTATTACTTCAAATCTACTTCATGGTCAAGGAACTGGAATACAGGGAGAACGAGGGGTGCATCCACTGGCAGACAGCAAGAAACACCCCTCTCCTCTGCCTCTGTCACGTCACCTTTTTCCTACCGTACCCCTCCCAGAGAGAAAGAAATCCCACATACTAATTATGGTTAACTAAGCACAGGTCTGGCAGGGGTGTTTTTAACCCTGAACTTCAGACTGACAAGTGCAAGATTTTTTCTTTCTACAAAATCATCCGAACATGCCTAGATGGCATTGTTACCTTTGTGGTCCTCTTTGCCACACAAATAACTGCCCTTGTGAGTTTCCAAGCTCCAGCTATGTGTCCTTCCTGTGTGACTTCTTCAGGTGAGACTGCCCAGAAAAATCAGAAAACCTTATGATGGAATCTGAAACTCAACATTAGTTTTTCCTCATAGTAAAGGAAAAACAAAACAAAACAAAACAAGCAAACAAACAAAAACCAGAGTCCTCTAGTCCTCCTGAAAAACGCAGTTACATACCCACAACCCTGGTATCAGTAATTGATTGGTGGGGGTAGATAAGGCAATTACTACAGATTCAAAAGATAAAGGAACTTTATAGACTGTTCTCCAAAAGTAATTGTGAGATTTCTGAAAGCATATATGGATATCTATGGGTCTTAAACTACTCGAACCTATCTTATCAACAAAATTCCTCCCAGTAAAATATTCCTATATTTTCTGCAAACATGAACCCACAATGCTAAATGAACTCATTGATATAAAAATCTTTTCCACTGATTTAACCACCATAATTGTCAAATAAATTGCTAGGTATGGAGATCATATTTTTGAAAATAATTTTATGTGAATGGATATTTTCTTGCAATCATTGATTTAATTATCTGAATCCAAATAATAAAACATCAGTTCAAAATATTCTCCTTGAATTTTACCAGCCTCACTAGGTTTCACACCACTTACACCCCCAGACATTACTTCACATTGTCAGTTTCCTATTGGCAACAGCATAATCTCAGGGGATTTATAGAAGTAATAGAAGGAATCTGCTCCTGATCTTGTATCATTGCAGTATTCGTTTGAAAGCAATGTAATCCTCCTCTGTTTCTGCCCCAACATTTCATAATTATATCATTTTACAAGAATTGTGTAATTTACATAACCACCTAAATTGTCATAATTGCTAGAAAGTGCTGAAAAAGCATACGGTAGGCATTTCAGATTCATTTTTGCTCTCTGTTTAAACTCATTTCAAATGCCTTTTGCATAAAAATTCTTTTGGTCAACAAAAAAGTAACTCGGGTTTGATTTTGCAGGAAACGGTTTGCTTCTCCTTTTGACGAGGGCTGCTTTCTCTCCTCCTCCAGGAAGTCATTCTGAGGTCTTCTACCTCGACAGGAAGCGCTGTTGATGTTCCCTTCCGCTCTCTGGGAGCGCACAGTTAAGGGACTGGATCTGAGCCCCCCAGGTCATCTCTGCGCAGCAAGCTTATACGTCCCTTTTATTAATCAATCAATTAATTATTTTTTCCTTGCACGGTCTGCTCATCCTCCTTTACTGCTACCTCCCACGTTTAGAAAGAGGAAAAAGGAAACATCCAAGAATGAATGGTCTCTCGACTGTTTTCTCAGCATGCCATTTCCATTATAATTATCTTAACCATCTGTTTTGCTTGGAACAAGCAAAAGAATTCGATATTAAGAAACCAAACTGTCATTTCTGCACAAGAGAGAAGAATTTCAGAAACGGGACCTTATCTCAGTATAGAAGGGTAGATATCAATTTTACCAGAAGTTCCATCAGGAAGGTAGCATGGCAATGTGTGGTCATTACTGCTTTGAAAAACCACTGACTTGCATATTTCTGTAAGTAAAATTCTATACCTAAAAAATGTATTGTATGTAGTACTTGCTAAAATTAATCAGAAAAAAGGTGATATAAAACGGCACGAAAGAGTTAAGGGTCTGTTAAAATTATTTTATGTAATTCCTTAACTTCACTAGCCTTTTCTTACTTAACAACAGTGTATTAATGTTAGCTAATTTGGCTGTTGCATGAACCTATAGTATTTTGGGCAAAATGAGAGACACACAAGCTCCGTTTTTCAGTTTCTATCTTCTTACTGTACAAATATATATAGACACACACTGCACACAACACACAACGCATTATTATGCTACTAATAATTCATGGTTTTGAAATGAATGGCTAATTAGCCAATTCAGTTATTTGACAATTTTTTCAAATATTATTATAAAATATACACATTATGGAATAATACAGTGGTTGCAGTGCTTGTCTAGCAAGCAATGGCTCTGACTTGGGTTCCTCAGCACCACATAAGCCGGGCAATGTGACACACACCTGGAATCCCAGAACTCAGGAGGCTAAGGCAGGAGGATTCCGGTGAGTCCAAGTTCAGCCCAGGGCTACATAGTGAGTTCAGTACTAGCTTAGACTACAAAGTGAAACTCAATAAAGAAATAAACTTAAGGAATAATAATATCATGTACTTATAGCTTATTTCAAACAATTACACATATTATTTGAAAAAACCAATAACACTCGAAGATCATTAAATTATGACATTAGAATTTAACCATCAGAGTTAGTTTTTCACAACAGAAAACTTCACAAATGAGCAGACAAGAATGATTTCGATAGAAAAAGGAAAAATATATTCAATTTAAATTAGGAAGACTAAAATAGTACATTATTATTTCTTCCAAAATCAGGAAAATAATAGCTAAGAGGAATATGAGAACTTTTCAAAGTTAACATTTTCTAGATAACTCAAAGACAGTGAAAGAGACAGAAGAAAGAATATAGACTTTGATAAAAGGTCAGCTACATGCATTCAATGAAACAAAATTGAAAATCAAAATTTCCATAGTAGGTAGAAGTAGCACAGTCTTGTAATTTTAGTGAAACAATTTTATATTATTATTCATTTGTTCGTTTGCTCATTAATTGAAAAAGAGTCTCACTTTGAGGCCCATGCTGGTCCTGAGGTCACTCGATTGCCACAGACGGCTTCAAACTCATAGCAATAGTCCTGCCTCAGCCACTTGGTTTCTATGGTCACAGCCTAGTTAAATAATTTTTAAGTAGTAGGAAATCTGCATTTGAAGAAAGAAAACAAAATGCATAACATTTCTACAAATTGAAAGTATTAAAATTTCTTCAACTATGAATTATATTTGACGGTGGATTAATAAATCTGATATAGTAATAATTGACTCTTAACTACTGCTGAGTTTGGAGTATAAAGAAATATTTTTGATATAAACATTTAATAAAATTATCCTCATGAATGAGCTTTTTTGAAGCCACAAATAAGATCCCACAGTCCAGCATTACACTTGCCTGACACATTTCAGCAAGAATCAGTCATGATATCCTGTTACTATGTAATATGTATGTTTATATATGCAAATATAGCTATCCATATGTAATTTTTGCAATAATATAATACAGTGAAAATGACTTCTGTGAAATAGTAGTATGTAATATGAATGGTATATGTCATTCATATTGCATTTTTCTCTTGTTTCTTGCTTTCTTCTCTCTCTTCCTTCCACTTTTCCTCAGTTCTTTCCTTCCATTATTCTGGCTACTTTTTAGCTCGTGTACTGTCCTCTTTTCATTCAAGCAGTGGGCTGTGAAAATCCTCGCATAGAATCCCTTTTCCCTTGAAATAGTATGCTCCCAAAATGTGTCTGTGTTGCCGTCAAATAGAAATTAATGTGAAAAATCCTGTCTTGAATATGTGTAAAGAATACATATTTAATATATGTCTTATAATTATTCAATATTATATCTTAAAATGCCATTTTAATTTGAATTAATATATATTCATGCAGTTTATATAAAAAATTTCAACAGCCATGAGTGTTCATGAGGCTGTTGGGGAAAAAGGAGCCTTTTGATACTGTTGATAGGATGGTAAACTGGTACAACCTCTATGGAGGGCAGTATGAAAATTCCTCAAAAGCCTGAAAATAAATTTCCCATTTGAGCCAGCAATACCTCTTCTGGGAATCTTTCCAAAAGAGTTCAAAGCAGCAGATAACAGAGATACATGCATGCCCATGTTCATAGCAGCACAACTAACAATAGCTAAAACATGGAAGACATCAAAATACTCATCAATGGATCAATGGATATAAAAATTGTTATATATGTACACAATGGAGTATTACTCTTCTGTAAGACAGATAGATTTGAAGGGGTTTTTTTTAGGTAAATAGATACAACTGGAGCCCATCATGCTCAGTGAAGTCAGAGGCAGAAAGTTAAATATCCCATGATTTCTCTAACATTAGAAAGCCAAAATACAGTTATTTTATAGAACCAAATGGGAGTGATAGAGGGAGTTGGGGGGAAAGAGGAGAGATAATGAAGAGCCAAAAAGACAGAGGGGAAGGGATTGCAATTTTTACACTACATATATGTGCATAAAGTTCAATGTGAACATGTATTAATTATATATATGTTTATATATTAATAAATGGAAAAGTAACATAAAAATAATCTTTTTTCTTTCACATATTTGTTTTTCTTGAAAATATTTGGAGAGTGATAATTATTCACTTAATATTAGCTTAAACATAAAATATAACAAATTTTTTGTCATTAATAGAGGTGATAATTAAAAATTATTTATATTACTATATATATTAAAATGCAACAAAATAATCTGATACTAACAAATTTTGAACGTGTCTATTAAATTAGTCGGTATTATATAATATCTTCTAGAAGTTAACAAAAGTTTTCCTTAAATTCATACATACTCTTTTATCAGAAATAAAAATTAGTGAAAATTGTTTTATTTTTGTTTCCGTTTCCAGGAATTCCAGGCAATAAGTTTGGGCTCAACTACAGTAATCTCAGCTGGAGTAGGTTTTCTGATTTGATCAATAGTTACAGCAAATTCTTACTCTCAAATTAACACAAAACAAAGTATTGAATTTTTTATCATCTGTCTGTAGAAGGGAAGTACATGCATAGTACAAGCACTATTATATATGGTGGATGTCCAGGTGGGGGTGAGTTGGGCCACGGCCTGCTGGCCTAACCCTCCTTGAAGAACGCAGGCATATGAGAAAATTCTTGATATCATTTTTGCTTGCCTAAAAGTCCCAGTAGACCACAGACTTGGACCACCTCCTGCAGTCTTTAAGCTGGAACAGATAACTGACTCTGTGCTAGCTGAGATACAAGAAAATGAGATGATTTGCCTTCATCTGTGTGCTTCCCGGAGGGTACCTGCACACGGGGTCACTTTACTAACCTGGTCATTAAACAGCTCCACATGTTGAGAACTGAATTTATCACATTAGGGTAGGAACGGTGAAACCTTTCCACCTCCCCTCCTTCCTCACTTTCTACTACTTTAGCTGTTTATGTTACAATCTCCAATCCTACCCTAAAAGATTCTGAATTGTATTATATTTGTATGCTTTACTGTGGAGTTTGAAAACCTCATGACAATTAAGACAGCCTATATTCAAGAACTACATATTCAACATCTCGAGAGATTGTACTAATCAAACCACTTGTATGAGAAGAAGAGAAAATCCATCTGAAATATGCATAGTGGGCACTCAGTAGATTATAGCTAATCTAGTTACTATTACTTTAAATACAATCAAAATTCTACACATTAACAAAGAAACTAAGCATAGGTTGAATGATTTCAATTAATCAAGTCAGGTAATTCTTAGTAAGATCATACATCAAACCAGCAAATGGATGCTATTGAAAAATACCTGCCAACATACTACCCAGTATATCAATGTGTGCTTGATAATAACTTTTACATGCTTCTCGGGGTATCATAAAAATAGATCACAAGGAGGAACCAGCAGTGAAGGAAGAACATAAAATTCCTAACGTTTAATGATCCTGCCTAAGAAGATTAGCATGCTTTTGTCTTAAATTTAAGTTTAAACCTTAAATTTAAAAAAAGATAATTAACTTTAAAAAATTGTTTTGCTTGTCAAGAGGAGGCAGAAAAGCCAGAAGCAAAAATGCGATTGCAGGGAGGAAGGATTTGTTTGTCAGCGGTGAGCATCTCCACGCAAGATCAATGGAAGCCCACTCCCAGCGCCTGACTTCGTAACGGCGCTCGCTGTTCCCTCTCATTCATTTTGCATCCGTGCTAGGCTCGCATCTGTTTATATTCTTGTCTATTATTCATCTACAGGATAACTGCTCAGCAGTCGCTTCTCCCTTTCCTATCTTTTCTGCATCTTTTGTTTCCATGGGTTGTTTTGGCGATAAAACCAAGGAAAGGGTACAAAGCGTATAAAAAAGTGCAGTTGGAACATCTTGTTTTTACAGCTCTGAGAACGTTATTGTTTATTTCCAAAAGTTTAAAAAAAAGGTTAAAGTGTATTCAGCAAAGTTTAAAGCTCGTAGGTATGACACATTGGGAAATGTGAGAGAATGAGATTTAAAGTGTTTTCCAGAACAGCTCACTACATTTGATCTTTATATGGCAGGCTGCCTTGTGCAATTTTCGGTTTACTGTACATTTTAATACTGAAAATCTAAGCAATGAAGTCATGGTAATTTCTTGCATTTATATAGCACTTCATAGTTTTATTATGTGCTTACTCGTGCTTTATGTCCTCTACTAGTTATTCTAGGTAGATAATTAGCATCTTCACTTTAAGGATTTTATAAAAAAAGACATTCATGATGTTAAATGACAAGCAAAGGTCAAAAGGTCAATCAATTTCCGAGCCTAGACTACAGTTACTTGGTGTCTTTGCAGCAAGCTATGGGCCAAAGAATCCTCTCAATACAATGTTGCATCTCAGTTCCTGCAAAAGGGTAAAGCTATGTTTTGGGGATTGTCCATAATATAGCACAATTTCTTGTTGTCGTTGTTTTGTTTTTGTTTTCATAACTTGAAATTATTACTGTGTGCCAGCACCCCCTAACTTCTATTGATACTTAAGGTCTATTACTCCAGAATACAAAAATATGCTTTTGCTTTCTTTGTTAAGGGGCACATAGATTCTCAGAATCTCTTCGGTAATACTCCGGGCCTCCTTGGGTCTACTTGGGTCTCCTCAAACTACACTTAGGTCTCTGATTAAACATGTGATGTTGGGCCCAAAATACAATTGTTTTAGCAAATAAACTAAGGGTAAATTAAGCCAACTCAAAAACTCAAGAATAAGACATCTGCATAAACTCTTGCAATCAGACCATGGTATGTATTTCTTTATGAAAATTTTGTATATTTACATGACATGATTACTAGGTTATGAAGAATAACTTTTTTCTTTTTCAGACATGTGCTAATTTGTTCAATAAGTTTTCCTAATCACAAAAGCCAGAAATAATCATTCAAAGACAATGACTACAATATCTTGTGTCCTTCAAATGCAATGCTTGTTAATCACAAAGCAGGGCAATCTTTAAATTTTGCTAACCACAATAAAAGAAACAAAGAAAATTATAATACAACCCTTATATAACTTTTAGTAAACTGAATTTCACATGCTAAAAATGACACTCAGAATCAGTCTGGACAGAGCAGAAATTTCTACCTGAATGATGGAAACTCTTGTGTTCGGAGTGCTGAAGAAATTTCTCAGATTTACACCATCACTAATTCTTTCATTAAATGTCAACATCCTCCAGTGAACAAATTAGGAAATTAGGATGGGTTATGATTTTTATAGGAATGCCTAGTCAGGGTCATTGTAAGCAGCACTACCTCTTTATTTTGATTGAAAGGCAGTTGATAAAGTGAATAGATATGACTGAAGTTTAATGATAAGTCCAGTGAGATCTATTTTACTACATTATTGTCTACAGAATATTAACAGAAGACATTTTAGGTGTTATTTTTGACATAGAGACATAAATTAAAAAACAATTTGATAATTTGATCCTGCTACCTTATTGGAAATTATATATACATTCTGTTGAAATTATTAATGAGAAGGAAAAAGTGAGGAAGTGGATAAATCTCTTTATGCCTACATTCCAGGTAAAAGCAATTTCTATGGTAACTCTTTAATACCTGAAAAAATCAGGTATTACCCATTAATAACCCATTTTGGTTGCACCCAAAACAACCATGGAGTGTTTTTGTCTAAGTAATTCCATGATTATTTTTCAAGTTTCCTCTGGAGTTTGTGGCCTATCACTAATTGATATAGACCAAAGTCAATGTATTTTGCCCCATGCCTTCCAGGATTCTCCTGAGAAATTTTAAGAGACACATTCTTATCATTAATGGAGTGGTTGCTGGCACTGCATGTAAGCTAATTCCTCAGGAAAAAAATATGCTTCCTTCCTGTTCGCAGAATCCTCATTTGGAAATGTCAGAAAGTGCCTCCTTTCCTTTTGCTACCTCCACAAAAGAAAGACATCCAGTGAAAAGGTTTAACTGGTACCATCTGAGTCTCCTGTTTACTTGTAGCAATAAAAAGGAGAAGCAAGAGGCAGTAAGAAGCCGTGCATCCCACTCTCCAGACATCACAGTCCCCCTTGTCATCTTTCAGTCACCAAACGACTTCATAGGCTAAGTGACAGTATATGCTTGGGAAAAGTTAGTGGAAGTTGCTCACTTATTATATTATGAACCTCAGAGGTCTCCGAACATTTTTATATGGGCCTCTTAGTGAATTTGTAGAACCTGGGAACTAATTAGGAAACTTTCTTTGAGCTGGTTTCTCTGCCTTTTTCCACTATGACCACAGATCATGTTGACTTTTCTCATAAGCGGCTATTAGTGCTTAGAAACTCAAATTTTGTTGAGAAATGATCTGGAAGAGACTTAAACTGTGCTGTGACCTAGATTTAGCCTTCTAAGGCATTAATTAGATATAGAGGGTATTTTCCTAACCTAACCCCACTGGCATCTAATAAAAGCAGTGCTCATTATTTTCATTGTTATGAATGACAATATTCATTTGTACACATACTGCAAAAAAGTTCACAATATAAGCACAACCAGCTGCCCAGTTTTCATTCATAATGTTCAAATATACAATTTATCTTACATAAGTGTTTTTTTTTTTTGCCTTAGCATTTTCTACCATGGCCGCCCTTAATTCTGTACAAAGATTATCAAAAATCTGAGCTATTCTGATCAGTAAAGAAGGATTCTATGAAAGTTTTGATGTATAAAAGTTAATTGTCACTGTGTACTTAAACTGAATTTTTATAACTTACTATGAAAAAAGTGACATAAAAGTTACATTGTGTAAAATGTATGTGTGTCACAAAATTGTTTTCAGGAAATTAAGTTGACTCTTAAACAATTTATAAATGTAATAAGGTGTATTGTAAGTTAAACTTCATTTTAAATTAAATTTGAAAATGTTTTGTATAACTGGTGGGCTTTTACTGAGCAAGTAAAATATTCATGCCTGAATACTCTAAATACAGCAAGAGAACATACATATTACTCCAAGGAGAGAAAATGAGAATAACAATTTTAATATACAAAGTATAGGGGAAATATTTAGAAAGATAATGGTTCTATAAAAATTATAAAATGAGTAAAATGAATCATTAAATAATACAGAAAACACCTTGCAATACAGTATTTTTAGGAGCAACGGTTCAACTAAATCTTGTGGTTAATTATGTATTTTGACCCATATAGAAAAGTCAATTTGTGATCAACAGATGTTCTTGGTTCATATTTATTAGGGAGATGATGCCTGGTGAGTGTGGAAACTTCAGCCTTTTTCATTCGATTCCTTCTAACACTGATCCTCCTACAGGCTGACAATTTTGCTCCACAGGTACCAGTCTCCGGTGGTTACCAGTCTTGATCTCCTCCAGCGTAGGTTGAGTTCCCTTTGAATTACTACAGCAAGGTGTGTGTTAGGATGGGAAGATCAGCCAAACAGAAAGGCCTCACAGGGCAAAGACACAGAGGGTACCTGCCCTCACATTGTCCTGAAGGTGACCTCAAGGGTGACTTTCTGCAAGGTAAGAGGTAATTCTGCCTCTTCTTTGGTTTCGCTTATATCATTCACAGGAAAGGTCACAAATTGTGACAGCTCACTGTGTTTGAGAATCAGACTACTGTTTGTCTGAGAAGGAGCAGGGAGCCAGGAAACTTCCTTCTCTTAGGAATGTAGGTCAAGATTCTCCCACTAATGCCACCCAGGCCTTTCGGGGCAATATCTTACATTGTGGAAATACTTTGAGCAAATCCCGACGGTTGTTCATGAATTATATTACAACCTGAAGGGAGGAAAACTTATTCTGTCCCGTTTTTAGTGCCAGCTTTTCATAAGGTAAGTCATAAAATTTAATTCATGACCTCAGAGCAAGGTCAGAGTTCTTAAATTCGACTAGACCCTTCCTAACCTCCAAGTCAATAATAATAACTGAAGATGATGTTAGTACTTCTAAATTCAATAGAAGTTAATATACAAAACCACATCCAAATATTAGATTTTTTGTGAAAAAAGTATATGAAGTTTTCTGGTGTCCTTGAAATACAGCAAATGTTTGGAATTTGGACTTCGGGTAAATAGCCAGGGTAAACACATTAGTTAACACAGGTTACAGTCTATGAAGACTGGAGACATTAATAGATGTGATACAGGAAAGGAGTAATTTTTAAACAGCATATTCAGATATTCAATGTAAATAAGTGGATAAACTTGTTGAGCAAATGCAATTCTGCTAATTTTGGGTGAATTACTCTTCTCTAGACAAAACACAGAGGAAAGAAAAGCAGGTAAGATGAAGAGAAACGGTTAAGTGGAAGCTGATTGCCCTGAGTCTGCACAAGCATTGCCACTTGTGCCCATGGCCTGTCCAAGTGTGGGCAAAAGGACGGCACTGAACAAACAGCTGTGAAGTTGTGACTCTGGCGTGTGGGAGCTTGCTGCTGTCTGTGAAGGAAATGGACTTCCAGGGGCAGGCAGACCAAACACGAAGTGGCAGACTCTGTGCTGAGAGCAGGTAGTATGAACGCAATATATTAGCTTTTAATAGCAAATAACTGATTCAAATATTCGGATTATCTTTAAAAGTCACAGTCGTATGCTGCTTCCAACATAAACAGGACTTGAAAGAGGGGAACCATACTTTTAGACTTTCGCCTGGTACTTCACGTTCCAAAACAAATATATTCAAGAATGTCTTTTAAAGTGTTAGTATAGGAAAGCACATTGCTTTAAAAATATTTCATTCAGAGATAAAATATTCCACTAGAATTATTTCCTTGGCACATTCTATCTGATAAATAAAATTTCAACTTTTAATATTGCCTCTGTTCTTTCAAAAAGGTTGAGAAAGATTTTTCTCTGGCAGAAGTTTCACTATTTAATAAGTCTACAGTATCAATAAATTTTCATTTCAAAATGATCCTCAGCTAGGTGAGGTGGTATGTGTCTATGATCACACACCTGGGGAGGCTGAGACAAGAGGACAGTGATTTTGAGGCCAGGTGGGGTAACATACCAAGACTCTGTCATGAAAACACTATCAAGAACAATAAAAACAATACAAAAAAATACAAAATCAATCTCCTGTGTCCTTTTTAAGATGCAAACATTGTTGCAATTTAAAACTAAACTGGAATCCATTATGCTGTTTTCTCTTGTCACTCTGCCATTTAATATCGGCCAATCTCTTATGTCTATTAAGTGAAGACACTACAACCTCTAAATTTAAATTTCTATGATTGATATTTTCCATTTATAAGAGTAAGGTATTATGGAACATAGAAAGAGAGAGAGGAGATGATAAATAAGCTCTATCGTCTAGCATACATACAGCATACAATGCTTAATAGCACGCAAAGATAATCAGGAGACATTTAGTACCTTGGATGCTTGGGGCTGACGTAAAGAGGAGAGGGAAGGTGGACTGAGCCTTCGGAAACAAACGGAATGTTAAGGCGGGAGAAGTGAGGGTGCTATGATTGAATTTACTATTGACAGTTCTTGTAAAAATGTCCTCAAACTCATTTTTTTCAAATATTTTAGCATAATGTCACTATTATTGACTAAATATGCCTCCCCCCAACTCATAGCTGCATATTAAGCTTCAATGAAATGCCTAGGAGGTGGGGCCTTTGGGCAGAGATTTGGTCACGGGAGTAGACAGTCATGAGTGGGATCAGTGCCCTTATTACAGAGGTCTGAGAGATCTACCTTGTGCCTTATGCCAGACTGTGAACGCAAGATGCGTCTTGCTCCTCGTCCCCAGCCTCCTTGCCTCTAGACTGCGAGGCTATACCTCCTCGCATCCCATCCCGAGAGCGAGACCCCGTCCTGGAGAAGGAGATTGTCCAGCCGGGCAGCTACCGGCGGGTCCTGATCCAGCCACTGCCTGGCGAGCCGCGGACAAGCTTATAGGCTGGTAGGCTGTGTCTCGCCTACTCAAGAACACGCGGCACTGGTGAACATAAGGGACTCAGGACGAGATTGTTTTAGGAGGTACAACAACGCTTGCTTTCCTGGTTAATTAATTGATTGATTATAGTCTGATTTATGAATTAGACTGATTGATTGTTGTGTGAATAAAGAACATTCCAGGTAAATTCATCTGCCTCTGTCCCGTCTGTCTCCTCTTATGAAGTGCTCGCGGCAGCTTCTCACACAGAAAATCACATTATCAAGGAAGAGGGAGTTTTACTTCTTCATTTCTAGCTTGGGTTTCTCTCATATTTTTCTTGTCAAATTCCTAACTAGGATTTTAGTTAATATGATACAGAAAAGTGGCAAAGCACGATATCTTTTCCTTATTCCAGATCTTAGAAGAAAATCTTTACTGTTGAGTATGTTAGCTCTCCTGTTCGTATATGTTGCCTTTATTATCTTAGAATATATTACTTCTATACTCAATTGTTGGAGGTCTTATCATGACAATATATGGAGTTCTTTTCTAAATACCTTCTCTGTATTTTAAAAAATAATCTAATGGATTTTCCCCTTATTGATATGTGCATGATGAACCACGCTGTGTATATTTAAATTATCATTTCAAATTACTTTTAAGTTTAAAATCTTTTCTAAATATCCACACTGCGTTCTTCCTGCCTTCCTTTCAGAACAATCACTACAGTGTGTGATTAAACTTATCCCAACTTAAGAAAAATAAATCATTCTCCATGGAGTTATTTTCTTACTCTACTCACTCCTGTGTTCCTGAAGGTCGCCTAAGCATCCAAAAGTACTGACGATTTCTCCAGAGTAAACAACTGGGTTTTACATTTTTACTTGACAAAAGAGCCAACGAAAGTAGAAGCATGCCCACGTTGGATTCATTACAGTTACTTAACATTAAAAAATACACCAATTAGCCAGGCACGCAGGCCTATAATCCCAGCACTTCAGGAAGCCTAGGCAGGAGAATTGAGTTGGAGCCCACCCTGGGCAACTTGGCAACTCATCAGAACTCTGTCTCAAATAAACAATAAAGACAAATTGAGTGCTACTTTTCAGATAAGGAACAAACTATGGAAGGAAAGGATTATGAAAGAAAAGACAAATGTGGACAATAGTGGGATGAAATCTCATTGTGGAATCAAACAAATTAGATTCACATTCTCTTACTGTCCTCTATTATCTGGCTAAAAAAATTTGTAATTAACACACTTGAAAAAGTCCTACGGAATGACAGATGTAAACTTGCAAACAAAAATGAAAACATTCCTGTTTTAAGATTTGGAAAAAAATAATTTAATTAGATGTGTTTTAATGATTAAAATATTGTAATACTAATCACCCTCCTAGTGCTACCACACATACTGCAATCAGCAGTCAGTATGTGCATACTTTTATAATGACAGAGACCAAGACATAGAATTCAATTAAAACTATTTCACTCTTCTCAAAGCATCTCCCTTGGTCCCTAATTAAGCAGGGAGAAAGAAAAAAGAGTCAAGAAGTTTGGAGATCTTTATAGACAGAAGTAAAGCAGGAAATATATCCAAAGGTTACTTGGGAACTCACAGTATTGAAAAGGTCACAGTGATGAAGATTCAAATAGTGCCCTTGCCCAAGACCTTCACATACAACAAATGCGACCATATATAACTTGCTCCTAGCTCTTTTCTACTAACTTCTGCCATCTACGGGAGACCTAGGGCATGTATTTAAGTCCATATTTTCTTGATATATCTGAGGCTTATGGGCCAGCTCTGGGTGCCAAACTCTTACCTCTTAGATTTTCTTCATTATTTCCTGATCGGCTCCTCCAAGTTTTGACAGAGTCTTGTCCATTGCATTTTAGATATTAAGAGGTAGTTTGCTAATTTACTTGCCAAATGAATCTTTATTTTCTATCAGATTGATTTTTACTCTTATCTTTTAGATTATTTTCTGCTTTCATATTTTTTATATTTTGTCCTTTTCCTAATTTTTGAGAGGATTCCTCAGCTCATTAATCTCCTACTTTTACTGTCCCAGTACTTTCTTCTTTCTGGTTACTTGCGTTTCCTACTACTTACACATTTCCTTTTTCGTATCATTACATTCTACTCCTATTGTTTTTTCAAATGTCAGTTTTGGTCTTTCATCTTCTCTAGTACTCACATAAATTTCTCTCTCAATACCATGTGAGAGAACTCTGAAAGTAAATCGACATTTACTTGTAAGCTCCTCTTAGTGTTTTCTCATTTTCATTTTAATATTTTAAAATTTTCAAAATGTCTGGGTATTTGAAATCATTTTCGGTGTTTTAAAAAATATTTTAACCAGAAGAATCAGGGATCTATTTTTTACTGCTCAGGCCATTGCGTTGACAGTAGAAGACAAAAAGCCAGAGTAGATGCGGGGAGACAAACTGGAAGTTACTGCTTACTGAGAGAAGAGGATGATTTTATTAGACTTCTAATAATAAAAATAGAAAAGTAGACATTTAAAATATACACTGAGGGCTGGGGATGTAGCCCAGTGGCAGAGCGCTTGCCTGGTACACTCAAGGCCCTGGGTTTGGTCCTCAATTCCAAACCTAAAAAACAAGCCCCCTCAAGAAAAAAAAAGACAAAAAAGAAAGATAAAATATACACAGAAGCAACAATTAATAATTCAATTAATGTTATCATGATAAACACAAACAAAAAAGAAGAGTAAGGCTTAGATTCAAATATCTTCTCCCTAACTTTTCTATGAGCATCTCTTAATTAAATAATGACAATAATTCATATTAGGCTTGAGCTTTCAGTAATCTGAAATCTAGTTCCATTCAGGATGACTAATTTTCAGAAAAAATGCAGACATAATATTTTTATGAAGTTGAAAAGCAGACATTAAAGTAGCTTTCACACGGAAGAATGACGTTCTCTATTTGTAAGCAACTATGACAAGAACAACATAGGACTACGGTGAGTAATGAGGGACATACTTTATGTTGATAGTTCCAGACATTCTTCTGTGGAAAGACTTAATATACATCCTAAGTGAGGCTCACATTTTTTGTAAGCTAGAAATATATATCATACCACTTATTCAATACATAAGTAGTTTCACTTAATTTTTAATAAGCAATCAACGGAACAAGATTTCCTGTGTTGAAGGTAGGGAATGATGCTATAGGAAAGGACCTGTAGCACAGAGAAGAATACGGATTGTTTTTGTTGGCATATTTTGCTTTTAATTCGGGGTCAATCATTAGTATGGATTAAATATATTTAAATGTGTTGCCTAGAGAAATAGCTAAAATACATTTTCAAAATCTCTAGATAGCATTAGCAGATAGCTGAAATGAGGGTGAAATGTCACTTTGTCTGAGAGCTTTCTTGCTTCATCCAAGAACATTTAATCAGTTCAAATTTGCCTGGATGAAAGAGAACAAAAATTGCTGCGGGGTGGAAGGATGGGAGCAGCAAGCCCAGAGATGGTGAGCGCAGCTGTGCCTCTCCAGTGGCAACAAGTGTTATGGAAATACACATCCACACAATCAGGCCTATGTACGGCCGGGGCTTGGTCTTTGGTACCAAACGGAAAAGATTTTTCACAGCTGATTTGATTTTCCCATGTTATAAAGTGAAATAGTGAACACAGAAAGAAATCAAAAAGGAATCCGGGCCCTAAAGTAAGTGCATTGCTAAATGCACTCATTAAAATCTGTCATCATTCCTAGGAAATATATTGTTTTAAAATTATTATTTTGGGGTACTTATTTTAAACGAAGACAATGTTGATTTTTTCAACCTGATGTAAATCCTGCTGTATTATCTAATGCAGAATTTGGATGCATTTGTTTATAAAATTTGCTCAACAGCTTCCAATAGCATAAGTTTGTATTGATGCTCTACAATGCCCTGCTGGACATGGCTTGACACAAAACACGTGAGTATTTCTTCCCTCCCTGACATTGAGTACACATTCACCAGTAGATACTGGTTGTCTCCGTCACACTTCAGAAACTTTTATCACAGAAAGGCAAAGGTTAAATTAAAAACTGGAGGTCAAAAGTGCAATCATGAAGAGTAATTCTTAATTAGGGTTCGTTCATACATTCATTATGAGTCCTTATACAGAACTACAATACAGGCACAAGGTCTGTCAATCTGAATGAAATCTTTTGTATTTCTTCAAACCATATTAAATTCTCTTCTAATGAAGTCAAGGAATGTAAAATGTTTATTTTCCTTTCAATTGCCTTATAACTATGGAATACACAAGATCCTCAGTAGGTAAGTACAATGTTCTTTTTTTCTGGCAATAGGAAATTTTTATACTGTCATTGAAACATTACAATTGCTGAAATGTTTTATTATTTCCTATTATTTCTCTCTTAACTTTTGATCCATTTTTTTACCCCTTTGGTCCTGGGGATCAAGGCCTATGCATCCATAGCCCATTTTTTTAGTTTCAATTTTGAGACACATCTTGGTAAGGAGCTAATTTGCATAAGCTTACGCTTCAATTTGTGATTCTCCTGCCTCAGCCTCCCAGAGTGCTGGGGGTACAGGCCTGTGCCATGCAGCCCCGCTTGATCCAGTATTTAATGCTATTTCTTAATTTCACAAGCATCTTCTTATGTAAAATACATTTCAAATTGTTGAGTACTTTTATTATCTCAATTTGCAAGCACGCATGTTCTGACTTTGAAACTTTATTGCAGATTAAAAACAGATTAAAACACACATCTCTAAACACACACACACACACACACACACACACACACACACACACACAGCCTTAAATTTGCTTAGGGAAGAAATCTATCAAAATAAATAATTCATGTTGGGATGGACTAAAATCTAGTCTTTCAGGAGGTGCCAACAGATGGTTTACATTTATAGAACACACACTTGCTGACTTCCAAACAGAAATTAAAATTCATAAAGTATATCATTAGGACTCCTTATAAGCAGCATTATGTTTATGAGATGAATTTGGATTTTCCCAGGTGAACAGTTTTCTATCATAATTTTGCTAAGAAAAAAGTGAAATAAATTGCTTTCAAGTTACTATTTTGTGTTCACAAGTTTAAAATTAAACCACGCTGGTGATCCTCTGGCAGCAGAAGCCAATAAGCTCAGAACTATTGTGGATGGGGCTGTTGTTTAGATGATGTGCATCACTTTATAAGAACTCCTGGCTATTTTTCATCATTAAAATATTGTGAATTACTACAACTAATGAAGTACAGAAGTTTCTCTAGGCTTCATTGCCTATTACATCAGTCAGGTTAGGAACTTTCTACCAATATAATTAATAAAGAGACTTCGTCTTATTAAAGGTCATACATGGAGGCACTTTTGGTTAATTTTAGCAGCTCTTTGGCTTAAGTGTGGCCACTTAATATCGTGAAATTAGAGTAACATTTCATTTTTAGTGAACCTTGCTACTAACCAAAATGTTAACATTTAACTTGGGTAAGGTTAAGATGAAAACTGGTTTTAAGTGCACAAGAAGAGCTGATTTGTTGCTCATTAAGATTCTGTCCACACAGTACAAGTAAAGTCAAATATTGCCAATTATTTTCTTCATTGAAATAAAGAAAAACCATGAAAATAACAAAATACAACAAAGAAGGCTGGGATTTTTTTTTTATATACTAAGTGTTGTTAGTAGTTTTCTTGGTTGAATTAATTAAACAAATGGCAAAACCTTTCCATAATAATAATACTTCACAGGCATAATATAAGGAAAGTAAGAAATGATCTGGATACTAGAAGCTCTTAATAGTGTCTGAATTGATTTAGGTTATTCAGGTGATTGTTTTCTTTCTCTTCTTTCTCATGCAGTTTGCTCAGTGCCAAAATAGACAAATATTATAGTGGCAAAAGTCTGTCATTCAGGTTAAAGGAAAAAATTAAAATACAAATGCTTTGATATCCATAGAAACAAAACCATCTAGAATTTTAAGCTTGGTTTGCTGTATTTCGATGAATGGATTTAACAATGTATACATAGTGTCTTTATGTTTTATTTTTCAGAAAAACCCAAGTGCTGGCATAAATCATTCCAAGCAAATATTATATCCAGCTCTTGTAAATTTCTGGTATCATGTACTGTTGTGATTTGGATCTGGAGCATTCCCCAGGATACTCATGTATTTGGATGCAATGGGATACCTATGGAACTATGTGCTGTTCAGAGGTGGGGCCTGCCTGGAAGAGGCTGTTGTTTGGGGCTTAACCTGAAGGATTATGTCAACTTGTTGAGATTAGGAAGTGCTCAGGGCAGGGATTTCAGGTGTGGGTGATTGATGTATGGACCAGAATATGAGAAAAAATGCTCACTCTAGACGTGGGCATCCCAACTGGCAGTCTGAACTCAGTAAAGGAAAGAAGAATGTTCTAGCTTCTTCCTGGGAAAGCTACAGCCTTCCCCTTAGTCTCCAGGCACTGACTCACACCTCCCTCGTCTGACTCTGTTTCTTCCATGCTGTGAAGAGCTTTTCTCCAAGCAGACCTCTGCCATGTGCTCCTTCATTGCCAGCCATGAATGATCTGTGTGAGATCTTCTGAAACTGTGATCTATAAATAAACCTTTCCTCCCTTAAACTGTGGATGTTTCTCAGCAATGAATAAGTAATGAAGACAAGCACACTATCATGAAGGATGAGGAGCGGAGGTTTGGACTTATCTATTCAACACGACTGGATGTTTTAGCTTTTTTAACTTTACATCCTCAATTTGGGTTTAGGGTGTGGAGAGGAAGAAGGACACTACATTTAGACTCAAGGGATTCATAATCATACATATCGTACACATGATCAAATGTAAAGTAAGATTGAGCAATACCCTTTTCTTCAAAATGGATATGGGAAAGAAATCAAAATATATTCCTTATAGATAAAATTTTGATATTTTAATAGAGAATCAATAATCTAGTGATATTTTTGAACTCTGTATATCGTAATTCAACATTCCTAGTTCAGTCTGGTTCTTCTGCAATTTGACACATAGTACTCCAAAAGCTTAAATCGACATTTTTCTTTCTCCCAAAGCAATTGCTATTAAAGTGTTTAAGAACAGCAGAAATAAATTCTTTCATATTAATATTCTCAAACAACTTAAGAACATTTCCTGTGAATAAAATTAGAGAACATAAAAAAATACTTCGTATGTTAAAGAAAACCTCGAATATATTCTGAGTTGTATAGAGATCTTTTTCTATCTGACTTTAGTTTAGAAGACATGGCAGATACATTTCTATTGTTTATAAGCTATGCACCTCATGGGAACGTGTCACAGAAATCTGAATGAGCTAAGTCAGATGAAACTCAGCTGTGGTCACTGTTCCTAGAGGAGTGGCTTAAAAGACATCTGGGCTTAGAGTCAGATGCCTGTCATGGGGGCATTCCAAAGGCCAGATGAGAAAGATGATGGTGAAATACCAAATGCCAGCTACTTTCAATGCTAAAGCAAAATGTTCACAATTTCGAGGCCAAACTGGATAATTGAGTGACAGTTTATCTAAAAATAAAATTTAAAAAAGGACAGTGAATATATGTCACTGGTAGCATCTAGCATGCATGAAGATATCTTGTGCTGTCTTAGAACCATGAAACAGACAGACAGAGAGAGAGAGAGAGAGAGAGAGAGAGAGAGAGAGAGAGAGAGAGGAATAAGAACTCCAAGAGAAGGCACATTTTATATTAGAGAAGACAGAACATCATGTAAGCACTCATAAGGCTCATGAGATTCACTGTATCCAAACAAACAAATTTGAAAACAAAGCTGTACATTGCCCTTCTTCCCTTCTACTCTGTAGATAGTAGAAAATTAGATTACATTAATTATTGATAAAATAAACTAAATGCTTTCTACATACCTGATAGGTTTTCAACCCTTCAGCAGCAGGGAACAGTACGATCATTTCTCCTTTGTTCTATTATTTGCCAGTCATCGGCCCTCGCATATTTCTAATATACTATTCCTGTATATCTCTTTAAAACAGCTTGATGCTTAGTCATTGCTGAGAGGGACCTTTGATTTTGAGGACCCGCTTCTCTTCTTAAACTCTTCTATTGCCATTTCATTTCAACCCACAATTCATTTCTAGCTAGAATTCATTTCCAGCTAGATTTGCTGGGCTGCATGCCTTTTCTCCCTTGCTCTAGGCCTCTGCACATTTTTAAAAAAGAATTTTATTTTATTTTTGAGACAGGGTTTCACACCACAGCCGAAGCTGGTCCTGAACTTACTATAGAGCCCAGGCCGGCCTTGGACTCACTGCAATCCTCCTGCCTCAGTCTCCAGAGTGCTGGGATTACAGGCACGCACCACCATGCCCTGTTTATGTGGTGCTGGGGACTCGAACTCTGGTATTCAGCACTTGACTTAGCACATTGCCGGACAAGTGCTTTAACTGCCGAGCCATTCCTCCAGCCTGTCTCTGCACATTTTAATCCTACTTCTTTCATCCTATGCCTGGCTACATCTCCTATGTCAAACTTGAATGAAATCAAACATCACCTCTTACAGAAAATCGCCCAGATCTCTGTGTACCAAAAATAAAGACACAACATTCTTTCATACTGTTAAGGATTCCTCAGTGGAGAATCAGTAGATTTTAATACAATTAAGGGCTCAAAAACTCAAAATCTGCCAAATTTGAGGACTCCAGTCTTCTAGAAACTGATGCTTCAGCTTCCTTTATGTCTTAGGCACTTTTTGAAATTGTAATTGTCTCTACTGTAAGCCAAGGGGATCCATTATTTTATATGCAACTAACAAACTGAGGATCAAAGGTGATCATGAGATTAACTGTTAGAAAGAAAAATGTCGATTTAAGCTTTTGGAGTACTATGTGTCAAATCGCAGAAGAACCAGACTGAACTAGGAATGTTGAATTATGATATACAAAGTTCAAAAATACCACTAGATTATCGATTCTCTATTAAAATATCAAACTGTTACTGATCAAGTATTAACTGTTATCTATTCCTCACACACAGAAAAGCTTCTGGAAGAAAGAGAATAAAAAGTATAGAGATTTACCATGTAGATTACACCATAATCTTTTGTGGGTATATGAATAATTCTGTAACAGAAGAAGCCTCCATGATTAGAAGTACGCACAGTGACAGAAGAAGTGCTGTACCATTTATGACACTTACCCAGTGCTGTGGTCTGGATCTGAAGTGTCCCCCAGAAGTCTCAGGTTCCTGTGAATACTGTGTAGGGGTGGGAGGTGGGGCCTGGCTGGGAAAGGTGGATGCTTGGGGTTCGACCTGGAGGGGCTAGCTCTACCCTTACCCCTAGTCTCTCAATTCCAGCATGCTGGGAGGCTCTCTATCCCTGGAACTCTTGTTCCAGCTCTAGCTGCAGCTCCATTATGTGACTCCGCTATTCTGAGCCACCCACCCAGGAATGGACTGAGACCTTCTGAAACTCTAAGCTATAGTAACTAAAAGTAACTAAGACATGCAGCTTTTCACGCAGACAGAGTCAGAGCCACAAGCGCCTCATTATTAGGATGGACTCAAGACAAATTTCCAGTGATAACTGAACTAATGAATGGCTAGGGGTAGATATTGACAGGCAATGCCCAGTTAGCTGCTTCACGCCCCATTCTTCATGATGCAGTGACCTACCCTACAGCCCAGTTGTTAGGATTTGGATCTGGAATTCCCCTCAAAGCTTCATGTACTTGAATGCTGTAGATTACCCCTTGATTTCCTGTGCTGTTGCGATGTAGAGCCTGGTCCAGAGTAGTGAATTAGTGAGGATGTGTTGGGTCACCACAGGTGTGTACTGGAAGGATGTAGTCTTGCCCTGCCTATCCCCAACACCCATCATTCCTCTTGCTATGCCATGAGCAGCTGTTTTCCACCAGACCTTTCTGCAGTGCCACTATTGTCAGCAAGTCATGAAAGCACTGAGACTTCTGAAATGTGAGCTAAAATACATTTTTCTTCCCTTAAGTTGTGGGTGTCAGGCATTGTGCCCACAAACGAGAAAGCAACTAGGACACAGGTAAAGAGAAGAACCACAAAAAACCAATTTCTTAGGCTTGATTAATTTTTTAACCAAAACTTGCATGGAAGCAGCCAAACTGCATGATCTCAGGTAAGCCTTGATTTCTATATTAAAGATACCTTAAAGACAAAACACTTGCTTCTAGAGACCTCAGTAGCTTGATTGTCAAAGTTTTAAGAGTGCCAATGTTGCTTTACTTTTCACGTACTAAGAGAATACTAATAAGAAAAAGAAAACTGATAAGTCCTGATCCTCATTAAGGACGTCACCCTGTGAGATCATCAGTAAGCAGAATTAGAATCCTCAGATAGCCAAAAAATTTCTGGTTTTACACTTTATGGAACCCTTATTCACCATGTAAGAAGTCACACTCTTCCTCTTAAGTGACCTCTAGAGAGATCTTATGAAAAATGAAAACAGTTAGTGTCCAAGTATCTCAGCATAGGTGGCAGCTTGTGAATGAGTCATCTGATGTCTGTGACCCTATCCATTGTCACTAGAAGCAGAAAGGTGCCAAGCTGTTTTCAATAAATGCACAGAATCATGACAAATAACTGATTTGTGATACTGGGGATTGAACTCAGTATCTTCACACTGAACAACATCCCTAGTCCACTTTTTTCTTTGTGATTTCAAAACAAGATTTCACCGAGTTGCTAAATTACCTAGGATGGGCTCAAACTTGTCGTGATCTTCCTGCCTCATCCTCTCCAATGCTGGGGTTACAGACCGGTGTCACTGGGCTTGGCATTAATGTTGTTTTAAGTCACTAAGCTTTGAGGTGGTTTTACATAAATGATGAACTGAACAGAAACGTTACCAGCAATAAGATTTGTTGTAATATAACTTAAAAACATGTGTGTTAGGGTTTAGATCTAAAACATCCGCTCAACGTCTCATGTGTCACAATGTGATTAGATCTTGGCAGCACCATATATCAACCACATCCACTGATAGGTTCAAAGCTGAAAGTGCTGCTGGGAGGTAGGACCTGGCTGGCGGTGGTTCATGGGGGCATAACCCGGAAGAGTATCTTTTCCTCCCCACATCACCCCTTCTCTCTGCTTCCGGGCAGCTATCTGATGAGCTACTGTCCTCTGATTAGGCCATTTGACTATGTTCTTTCTGCCTTGCAGGCAGCTGAATCTCTATAGAATGAATCCTGTAAAAACCATGAGCTAGAGCAAACCTCTCATCCTTTACCTCGTGGGCCTTGGTGGTGTGGCTTAGTGAGGAGAAATTGGCAAAGACAAAGTGGCATTGGTTTTTTGATGAGGCTGACAGAATATGGATGGAAAGATTCAGAGGAGTCTGCTAATAAATGCTGGCAAGGTTGATTTTTTTCAGAGTTTTATCCCCTGTCCAAGTTTATGCAATAGGGTCTTCATCCTGCTGCTTCATGCCTAATTTTTCCAAAAATGATTCTCAATCTTTGAAGACTCTCACTGAGAATTAGATATCTTTTGCATCTTCATATGGGGGTATAATGACATTTCTGTTCTCATGCTTCGCATACATCAAGAATATTTCTATGGTTAGAACGTTTTCATTCTTTTTGGAAAACATTTCCCTTAGTAGTCTAGGTTATTCATTATGTTTTTATTAATTTATTTGTTGCTCGGGCACATTACTCAATACCTACAGTTTAATGAAGGGAAGGTTTATTTTAGCTCACAGTTTTGGAAGGTCTTAGTTCATCATGGGTGGCTGGCCATGATGCAAGAACATGGCAGATGTCTACCAGGAGAGGAGCTGTTCATGGCACGTCTGACAGGAAGCCAAGAGAGTGAGGAGGGCAGGGTTAGCATATGCCCTTCCAGGCCAGGTCCTAGTGATTTGCCAAATCTGGGTCAAGCCCAGGAATCTGCTCCTTCCAGGCAAAAACTCCACAGATCCACCCTTTTGACCTCTTAATAGCAAATGGACATTCCATATATAAATGACAACAGGCTGTATTAGATTCCGGGTTTCTCTGATACCCCACATTTTTTTTTTTAACACTCTGACAATTTCATATCCCGCTATTTGCATTGTGTCATCCATGTGTCCTTGGTCAGGCTAATTCCTGCACTTCCTTCAGGTACTTTTATAGAAGCTCTCGGTGCCTCTCCAAGATGGAGTTAAAATGATTCGCCTATGCTTCCCATAATAATCTATCATTGCACTACGAATTGCACTTTTAAAAAGGTAGCTTAACTGTTTACTTTTAAAATTTATATTGCTTTTTAGAGCCTCTGTTATAGACCACAAGAATCATACCTGTTTCTTAATAACTCACCCTGACCCAGTGCCTGGTCAGTATCTGGCACATAGTGGGTTCTTTATAAGTATTTGGGCATATTGTATTTGGAAAGACAGGCAAATAAAAAATGAATAAATGCTCAAGCCAACTTTTCATGTACTTTTACCCAAATATTATATTCACTCTGGCAAAGTAAACAAGCAAAAAACCTTTTTCAAACTGAGGTGTTTATGTGAATTTTAGTTATTTCTTGCTATGATGATAAGGGGATTATATCATAGGAATAGTGGTCAAATGGGGTAACTTGGATCGTTGTTGCAGTTCCCTCTTGCTCCCGTAGCAGACTAAGTTCAACGCTGTTGGGTACATGTTAGTGTTACACAAAGGGCACCGTTTTTTGTAGTGGCCTATTCTCTACTCATTCCATTGTTATTTCTACAAGGTAAATAGCTATCTGTATATACGGAAGCCATCAGGCTCTTATAGATGCTTTTAGTTTGTATGCTTTCAAATTGTGCTTAAATAACACAGTTATTTTTGACTGATTGATTCTAAGAATTTTGCTATTACAGCCAAACTATGACATTTTGCATCATATATTTTTAGCACTTTTAAAGAATGAAATGCTTTTCTATTTTTTAAAATGATTTTTCATTTTGAATTTCAGCCAAATATCTCAAAAATCTATATAGCTCCTAGAACTCGCAAAAAATTAGCAAGACCAATAAAATACATGTGGCTTGCTGCTGTGGCTATATATTTTAAAGGAAGCTAATATATTGAACAATTCTTAGAAGAGCATCCATAAATTTCTGTTGTTCAAAATGTTTGTAGCTATGAAGGCTAGAGATGAGGTCATTTTTGCTGCTACAGGTAAAGAAGCTTCTCTGTGTTTGACCTTTTAAATATGTCTATTGAGATTCCAAACACCAATCTACCAAATTATATCGACCATTATTTATCCAACAATAATCAAAGTAAAATGCTACACTCTACTACATTAATCTATATCTTTATGTATTTTATCTTTTGATTATTTTAATGGTTCAATTACTTTTAATGCACAAAGGAATAGATAATGCAGCCTCTTTGTTTCAATATAACCTCTCACTTTAAAGCAATTATTGTCTAGTCAATTCTTTAGTATTAATCAACACTGTTAACATTAAAATATGTTAGTATGTAATCTGATGTAACTGAATTTTTATATTTTAATTTCTTTGCTTTATGAACTGAACACATCAACTTCCCCTAGAAGAACATGTAGTATCAAAGATACAACTGTATATAAATGCCTAAGGTCTTCTTATGTGTGGCAGCAGAAAAGAGTAAAAGTGTGAGCCATGGTCATTTGTAGGCAAGGACCAATTCTTAGAAAGGAGTCACAAGCTCCATCTTTTGTCTCAGCATCTCTTTTTGAGGCCCTGAGACATTGTGTATTGAGCTAAAGACACCAATCAAAGAGGTCTTGGGCCTCTCTGAAGAAATGAATTCAGATGAGGATGGACTTAGCCTGTTTGCCTGCGATATTAATGTGACAGACCAAATGTTACCAAATAGCATCACTCTTCAAATTACTGATTCCCAAGTCATCTGGAATAGTAAGTGTAAGCTGCTGTAAGTCACCAACTTCCGAGTTACTTGTTAAGCAGCCACCGGTGCCCACATTGTAGGGTTAATGGCATGATTTTCCAAGTTAACACTTTATTTTTAAATTCCTTTTCTACTAATTATTTTATAAAAACTCTTCTTGCTAACTAGGTCATAGCACAGTAAACATAAAGTAGCAGAAAAGGACTCAAAGGATAGGTAAATTAAAACATTACTAATTTTGTAAGTTTTGGACTGATGGACAAGTCAGCGTTTGCCACCTTAAGAAATACTCAATTCCCATATTGGTGTTTGAGATAAGTCAGGTCTGAGAGCTTAATATCTAGCCTACTGGCCTAGCTGCCTTAAATCTAGCTAGCTTCTAGATTTAAGAACCTCTAGTTTATAAATTGAAATTAACACCTGCACACATCAAATACTTGTCACACCAACTCAACTAGGTCATAAATACTTCATAATTGGCCCTCTTAAATTGCTATGAGATCCACCCACTGTTCACAGGAAGCTCCTTCTGGAAAGAATTTAACTACAAAAGCAATAAGTAAATAAATAAATAAATCATGAAATGAAAACATACTTATTTTAGTATTCATATATACATATATATAAATACATGGAGACACTTCAAGCATATGCAAAGCTATTCATTTAGAATTCAGCAGGAAGAGGCGCCCAAAGAATTCTCAGAATAACAATGTAAAAACACACTTCTTTTAAGATTCAGAAATGAAGTAAGTGCAATTTTAGAAACGAATAAAGGAAACATATAATAAAATGTAGGTTCTTTGGTGACTCCTAACATTACTAATCAGTTTTGGAGAAGGTTTTGTTTCTCTTTTAAGAAAACCATGTACACACTATGTTGGTTCAGAAATTTAATTCATTTAATCCCTACAAAGCATGACACATTTAAATTATACACTGAATACTGGGATCATTTTGTGTTTCACTTCTGCTTGGAAGGAAATATGAACAAACAATTCAACTATTGCAACAGTAAGTAACTTTTGTTTTGATGATTTTCTGGTAAGTTCTAAGGGTAGTCAATTAGTTATCAATCATTACCAACATATCATCTTTAAGTATGTGTTAAAATAACAAATATCATCTCATGTTATAGTTTGGATCTGGGCTATCCTCTAAAATCCTCATGTATTTGGAGGCTGCAGATTATGCATTTCATGTACTGTTGGGAAGTGGAACTTGGTTGGGAGGGGTGAGCTATGGACGGTGTTGGGTGGTGTGATATATGGCTGGGAGTCTGCCGGATTTCTGAGGTGTGGCCTGAAAGGATATCCACTCTTGTCCTAGCTTCTTCCTGAAGTCCCATCCTTCATATGTTGCCATAAGCAGAGGTCTTCTGCCAGACCCCTTCTGCCATTGTCAGCCTCCCATTAATGGACTCCTGAAACTGAGTTAAAAAATTTCCCTTTCTTAAGTTATGGATGTCAGATATTATGTCTTAGCAATGAAAAAGTGATTAAGGCATCTCACAGTCTCTGCAGGTCACAAATCTGGAGGTAGGTGATTCTGTCTCAATCTTTGTATGGCTGTAGGAAGCTGTCACCAAATATCTGAAGGTGTAATTAGGCCTAATCTTCCATGATGGCTTGTTTACATGGCTGGCTGAAGGCCTCTGTCTCTCACTATCTATTGACAGGAGGCCTTAGTTACATGGGCTGCCTGCTTTTGCTCCTAGTATGGTAGCTGGATTCCCTGAAAAGCAAGAGATTAGGGGGAAAGAAGGAAGCCACGTTATCTCATCTGATCTAGTTTCTGCAGTCCCATGCCACCACTTATACATCATCCTATTCATTATAAGCCAGTCTCTGAGTTATCAGCACACACAATGGGCAAGGAATAAAGGTCCACCTCTTAATGGAAGCAATATCAAAGAATTTCTGGACATAGTTTTAAATCACAGTAGACAAGTTCGAAGACATGCCAAGAACAAACTCTGAATGCCATTGTTTTTGTTTGGGCCTTAATTAGAAGTGAGAGTATAACCAGCGAACATTCCATTGCTGAATTCTCAAGTTGGTGCATCTTTTTGAATTTTTTATTATTATTTAGTCTCTCTCCGAATTCACTGTTCCCTTTACTACACCTCTGAATCTCAGAAAAATAATTTAAAAAATCTACTCTCAGAATGCAACTGAATATTCTACAAAGTGGGAACATTCTCGGTGAAGAGTACAGATAGACCATAAGAAATAGCGCGAGGCTAAACATAACCAAGTGCCGAATTGTAGTTCGTGGGTTGGAAACTTTTAACTTTGAAGAAGTGACAGATGATTATTTTACTAAAATCCTCTAACACCCTATAAGACTATGAGAGAAAATTAATTGATAGGCGTGGCAACAGTGATCTTTCTGAGTTATGGGTCACTGATTCTGTTGCCTTTCGTTACATTTATGTAGGTTTATTTTTGTTGTAGGAGAAAAGTATTTTTCAATCTACTTCAGGATGAAGAGATTTCATTTCCAATGTGTATGTAGATGACAGTGGAAACAGGAAAGTAAGTTGTCACAATTGACGCAGCTCTAGCCTTTGGCTACATCTCTATTTCCCTTTCATAGACCATGCCCTGTGCTTCTCAACTTACCTCTACTTCCACAGCAAATAAGTTGCATTCTCCTCTTTCTTGCTCTATACTCAGAATTTCTGTTTCTTCACAGCTCTAGCTGGCGTGCAGCCCATTGTAACTTCTGTAGCTCCTGTAGCTCCTGTTCCTTTTTCTTTCTTTCTTTTCCACTTCTAAGTCATTTTTAAGGCTTCTGTCTGTCCTGAACAATATAGGCAAAGGCCCCTCCCCTTGTATGAGCCAGTCTGCTTGATTTGGGACAGAGAGCAGCACAGGAGTTATTAACATAAAGCATTCACTCATCAGAAAGGGTTGTGGAAAACCTACTCCTTTCAGAATGGAGGTGTTGGGGATTCAGAAATTCTAAATCTTTGTCTATGTTATGCAGTGATAAGTAACTAGGGCAAAAGAAGAAAATAACTTTTTTTGTCTTCTTTTCCATGACTTCTTCACATGACCTTGAGAATTTTCTTTAGCTAGAAGGTCTAATGCATGTGAAGACATGGGCTAGAATTTGTGCGTTCTTAAATGATATTTAAGAAGAAACTTGTCTCAAAAGTTCTGAGTGAACAATAGAAAGGTGACATATAGAATGAAAGAAGTTACATATAACACAAAAAGTCAGTTTAATTAATAGAAAACTTTATGCAACTTATTGAGGCTCAGATTAGAAAGGGATAAATCACATAATAGTATCTCCTTTATCTACCTTGCAAAACTGATAGTATGTTAACTGATATGACACAGGTATAGGCTTTGAAGAAGAAGTTTATGTGGACAAGTTTTTAAAACTGTCATTCTAGAGAAACAGAGATTCTTTTGTTAGTAAAGAGCGTACCAGTTCTCCAAAAGAAATGTCACTGTGATGTGTCATGAACATATAACAATACTACAGACCTTAAAAAATGAGTGAAGAGTGACGTCCGAATCTTTGGCTCGGCAACTTAAAACATTTGAAACATTTGTATAAGAATTTCTACCTTTCTGAAACAAGTGTGTGTCAAAATTGAATTCATTTTTCTTATTATTTTAGTATTGAATTTCTATTCCAGCAAAGCAAGAAGAGAGGCAGAATATCTATTGATCCAAAGCTACATTGCTCAATGTTTTTATCATCTTGTGCAAGTCTTTTAACTTCCAAGGCCTCAGTCTTCTTTGGAAACATGAGGTAATCAGACCACAGAAACTTGCAGGTCCTTGTAACTCCTTGATCCTATTGAGTCTCCTCCAATTAGTCCAACAGTTACCTGTCATTACAGAGGCTGTGGTGTGTACATACATTTTAGCACCAAACCACAATTTAATAACAGGGGCACAGAGGCCGCAAAGCCTCCTGCTTCTGTTCCATTACTAATTTATCAGGGGCTAAAAGCAACCAAACTGAGGATCCTGGTCAGACAATGGGGCCTTTGTTGGGCAAAGGAAGAGTCATTTAAAAGGAAAGCATTACCATTCTAAATAGCCAAGCACATGGCCTGAGTGCTCTGAAAGAAGACACTACAACAAAAGGTATTCTTGGCTTCAATGGCCCAAATACAAAAGCTTTTAGTTTAGATTCAGAAGATAAAAAGAAAACAACTCCGTATAAATTGATTTGACCAGTATCTTTTTTTTTTTGTGAGTGCTAATGTGGAAGAAGTGGGGGGGAAAGGTATAGCCCGATTTTCCCAAAATCTAACCATATTATGTTTTCTATAGAGGATGAAATCCCAACGTTTTGCTAAGTAAGAAAAACAAAGCATAAGACATATTCTTGTGTTCTTGCCCAATCTGGTTATTGAAAGGTCATGTAGCACAGGAAAAGAGTTCTTTCATGTATGTAGTTAGCTCTGTAGTTGCAGCTCTTTCGTTTCTGTCTTCAATAGGTAAATTTAAAACAGATAAGTGTATATTTCTTTGTGCATATTTGAAAAATTCTGATCTGAAGAGAAAAAAGGATTTACAAAATAATAACTCTTAGTAAGTATGTCTTATATATACTATCCCTCATAATCAGTAGCATATTATAATACAATCATGTATGATGTACTTATTTGGAGAACTAAGAAATTAACGCTACCAATTTAAGGTAATAAAAAGTATGTTAAATAAATACTTCTTATTTTAATCAGGTGGGAAGTGTGTTTGCTCACAGATTCTCAATACTAAAGATCTATGTGGAAAACTTTATATAAAAGTGAAAGTCCTATGTGCTAAAAAGGAGTGCACTTTATAATGCTATATATATTTATAAAAAACATAAATTCATAAAAGAACACTGAGGGATCTAGTTCTGAAGAATATACTGTATAGCCATTTTTTTTCTGTTGAGATTATGCCCTGAAAGATGCTATGCACACTATTTCTAGAAGATCTCCTTGCACAGTAGTTTTATTAATCTGCCAGACTGTTAGCACCTCCTGGACTGTATCCATTGTCTCAATCAGATGTCATTCACAACAGAAAACCTTTGCTGTTAGATTTTTCTGTATAACCAAATAAATCCTGTAATAACTAATGGATGTTTTTGGCTCACCTTGTTTATGTATAACTATTTAACATTTTCACTTATCTTGCAGAAATAGCTGTTGCCTTTGCAGCCTTTAATGAAAGGTAGATTATGATTGCAAACCCTTTCTGAATAGTCAAAGATTTGAGACAGAAAAAAGGATATAAATTTCATAGATTGTCGAATTGGGAAGAAGGAACCCATTTGAGGGAACAGATGGGATAGGTGAATTCAAAAATGCTTTTGGTAGAAGTCAAGACATCTGATATCCAAGAACTAGAAAATGAAGGTAATGTAATCCAAAATGTTTGTGCCGCTATCACTTTCATTTTATAACATGAATGACAGTGATCTTCAATGAGATATGTAATGTTTCATTTGACAATCTCATTTCAAATGGAAGAATAGAGTGGGACTGATGTACCACTGTGGTTCATCAAGTTCATTTCCTTAGAGTCAAGTCCAGTGCATTTATGTATCTCGATCACTGTTTACCTCCTGATTTTTCACATTGTTGCAGTGACAGCAAGCCTGAAGCGCTAGCTCTGAGAAATATGTGGGATTTTAACATTTTCGCTTACATAATGGTTGTGGATCTTCAAATGATAAGTTTCAGAAGATAGATCTCCAGCCTCTTCTAGACATCAGCACAGAATTGCTCCTGTCTTTGTCATCATTGCTCTGGACATCCATGTGTAAGGCAACTCTATATCCAAATGTTATGACTATCACCAAAGGCTAAGTTCATTTCTTAAAAAAGGTATCTTTTAAAACTATACAATTTGATCTCACTCAGAAGTTACTAGCAAATAGTTCTAACTACCTCTATTATTTTCTTTATCTGTTTTTCATCCATTCATATGGAAGAATTGTATGTTTGTCTGTGTAGGTAAAACACACCTTGGGATATTAGCAATATGGCTCCCACAATTGATCAGTATGAAATACTGAGAGCTAAATATTTATACTTAACTATTATAAATAATTTAAAATTTTACTGTAGGGATGGCTTTTCAGAAGCATGTAATTATTTTAAAGGCTGTTAATTATTCCAAAGATTTTTCAAGATTATTTAGGACAATCTTCCAAAAACGTATCTAGGCATAATTAGGTGTAAGTAACGTCATGAAACTGGAGACTTAACAATGGGATTAAAACTTTTATAGGAAAAGGAGAGAACCTGAAGACAAGAAGACAGTGTACAAATGAGAAAGAGGCCTTACAACAAACTAAATCTGTCAGTCCTTTGATCTTGGAATTTCCAGATTTATGAACTGTGAAAGATAAATGCTCAAGCCCCTCAGTCTATGGCATTTTGTTACATCAGGACCAGCCAAGACAATCATAGGGGCTGCGGGGGAGGAGCGGACAACAGTAAAATAAAAAGCTATACATATCATGTCAAAGATAAAAGGTTCGTGTTTGATGAAAGATTGTCCAAACTTCAGCAATTCTGTCCTTGAGAACCTTTGGGTGCTATATCAACCAGGGAGTGAATTAGAAACACCTAACTGGTCAGTAGGGAGGAGTTTTGGGTGTGTCCGTGGATGACTGGCATATAGGCTAGCAAATTGAGAAAAAAAGACGCATCAGAAACGAATGACATCAACCAATCAACAGACTGGTAGCTGGAAATGAACAAAAAAAGGAAGGAAGAAGATAGAAGATAGGTTTCTCCTTCTAGAGATCTCCAGCCTTCACCATCTCTTCTAGACATCAGCACAGAATTGCTCCTGTCTTTGTCGTCATCACTCTGGACATCCATAGGTAAGGCAGACTCACACAGCTATCGCTACAGTGAGCCTTCACACTGAGCAGCTCCTGAGTCCTCCAGCTCTCCCATGTGCAGCAAGCCATGTTGGAGTCTCTCTTCTGTAAGCTGAACTAAGAAATCCATTTGTAGTACATGAACCTTTTCCTGGGGAGTCACGAATACCAGCACCTGTTCATCCTTAATTGGGCACAGAAGACAGGCCCAAGTAATGATTGCACCAAGGTCCAATTGGTGAACCATGTGCTTATTGGGATCACTTACAGAAGCATGGGTGAGAGGGGTTACCTACAGAGGCAGAGGCATCACTTAAAGGAGCACAGATAAGGGGTCACTTATGAGCCTATGGGTGTCTTAAAAGACAACTGATTCACCAGAAACCCCAACCCAGCATAAGTGATTCCATATGGGAACGGCATATAAGAAACACGTGGATTAATTTTCCTTCTTATTAATGTATATTTTCTATTAATTCTGTTTTTCTTCAGAAGAGCCCTAACTAATACACCTAGTCGTCATATATTCAAAGTTGTCAGTCTGCATCAAAAGCTCTTTGTAAACGGATTCTTCCTTGCTTATCTTTGTGTTTTCTAAAGCATTTAAGGTTTTTCCTCATCAACATCAGACATGCAATAGTTTCTCTCTACTGTTGTTTTCTTCATGTGTGTCTTAGTTGAAGTTACTATACAAAAATACGATAAGCTTCATGGCTTAAACAACAGACATTCGACTCTCACAGCTCAGAAACCTGGGAAGCCCAAGATCAAGACGATGGCAGGTTCAATTTGCTGTGAAGATCTTTGATTTGCAGACACTCCCTTCTTGTGGTCCCCTCACATGTCAAAGAAACAGAAGGCTCAGTTTTCCTCCTTTTCTTATAAAGGCACTTATTCCATCTTGAAGACTCTAATTTCCTTCACCTAACTATGTCTCAAAGTTCCACCTCCAAATACTGTCACATTGTCAACATATAAACTGTGTGCTCTAGGGTCAGAGGAAAACAAACATTTAGCTCACAGCTCTGTGTATGTTTTATACTCGCAGATTCTTCTGCTTGGAGAGTTCTTCTCCATTGACCTAGATGAACTGTTTTGCTTTCTTAACATTCAGATTAAACAGAAGGAAGCAGGAGGATACCAGATTCGAACACATCTTAGGCAAACTGGTGACTTAATGAGATAACACTGTCTCAAAATCAAAACAAAAAAATGGGCCGGGGATGTAGCATAGGGTGATGTTTCCTGGGTTCCACCCCCAGCACCACACACACACACACACACACACACACACACACACATGCACACAATTCAAATTAAAACATTAGTACTGCTAAAGTATCCCTCTGTCATCTAAGGATGTAAAGAATTAACATAAGATTGGAAATTACTGTTTTGAATATATTTAGCCTCTAAATTTACTGATAACACAATTCAGGATTATTTTATTTTGTTCTGCTTTATATGTGCCTATCTTCAGCTTTTGAGGCAGGTACAATGTCACATACCTTATGGTAGCTCCCTTCCTTGCCATAGGTTCTATGATAGATTTTGTCACACAATCAACAATTCTTCATATGAAAACTTCTTGAATGATATTTGATCAAGAGCATTCTTTCCAACAAGCACTGACATACAAAGCACTTGGTCGCAATTCAACTTAAAGTCTACTTCAGCTAAACCAGGCCTACGCTTAAATCTTTTTATATATTTTCCCTCTAATTGCTTTCATTCAGAGAGAGGAAAGCAACATTTTGCAAACACTAAATTGCAGCATGTGTAGAATGAATCAAATGGTATCCACGTGTAGAACTTTTAATAGTACCAAATTCACACCAGGTCTGCCTGCTTGAGGCACCATGCTTCCTCTGTCTCAGACATTTGACAGAAGACAAGAAAATGATACCATGAATAGTGAGCACAAATAAAGTCAGCCAGCATCCTTACTAGTCCTAGGTTTAACAAGTGCATGATGTCAATGATATCCTGCCAGGGATGGATCAGAGGTGTTCCAGGTGTTGCTGTATCCCCCAAAATTAATCTTAACTGTCTTTGTATCTTGATGAGTCCAGTCAAATTTTGGGATAATGTAAGTTGTAAGTAACTGAATGAGCTGTCATTAGTCATGTCTTTATATACTGAGTGTATTTAATTCTTAATTCATAAAGAGCAAAGAAACCAGGAGTGGTGGTGCATACTTATTATGCCAGTGTTTTGGGAGGCTGAGTCAGGAGGATCACAAGTTTGAGACTAGCCTGGGCAACTTAGCAACATAGTAAGGCTCTTTCGAAAAAAAATATGTGCTGATAAGTGTGTGTGTGTGTGTGTGTGTGTGTGTGTGTGTGTGTGTGTGTGTGTGTTCGTATGTGTATGCATAAGTGCTGCTAGGAATGTAACTTAGTACAAAGGTCCTTGACTTAACTCCAGAAATGCCTAAATAAATACATAGATTTTTAAAAAAAATAACTAAGTTAAAAATGTTCTTAATTGTATTTCAGTTGCTACCCTTGTATTCTACAGTGATAGGCTGATGAGTATAAAGGAAACATTTTGTGCTTTTTCAATATCTAAAAATCATATGGATTAAAACCTGTATTAGTGTAATACAATTCTAGATGTACTTGTTAACCTTAGTTAAATATAATGAAACATTTTATCAATGGAAATTTTTCTAACACATGGCTCTCTATTCTCTAAAACAAAGACAAGTGAACCTATTCATCATTTCTGTTGCAAGGTGCAAGTACATATTTTCATATATTGTACACTACCCCTCGAATCAACACCTTTTAGTGTCTTATCAATTTGATGTTCTACGTTTTGTTGAAAAGTATTTTTCCAGTTAAAAAGTCATGATCAAAACATACATCAAATGAATTTTACTACATTTATATAATAGAATATTATGGTTGCGCTATAATCTTATCTCTTGAAATGCATTTCTGATATTAAACAAAAGCACCAAGTATATTTTAAGAAAAAATTTAGTTATGCAATATTCTATGCACAGTAACCAACTACAGTTGTAGTATGTATATTATTTGTTACATATTATATATTACAAAAATGGCTGAAAAATAAACACAATTTAATAAACACTCTATTTTCCTTTTGTAAATTTCAAGCACGATGAAAAATAATACTTTACACTTAAAATATAATATGATAACTGTGTTTTGAAGAAATTCTTTCCTAGGAACTATCTCAAAGCAGTAACCAAAGAATATAGATACTCTTTTATCTCCACTTTCCAGAAGAAACAAAGCATTTAACATTTTTAAGCATTTATTGTTTTTAAAAAAATACCCTTTTAATTATTTTAATTAAGAAAAATATTTATAAGGTATATATAATTAGATATATTATGATATATGTATGAGGCAGATATGATTCAATAATATGCATATATCTGTGGAATGATTAAATCAAATTAATTGATGTATCTGCTTGCTATCTTATGTCATTTTTGTAGTATGACATTTAAAACATACTTATTTAAAAATACATAATTGACTATTATCACACTGTCATGCATCTACTGATCTCAAAGCTCATTCTTGTCTAATTGAAACCTCCTGTTCCTTGACCAGCAATTCCCTACAGCCTACATCCTCTGCTTCATGCTTAATTCTATATTCTAGGAATTGAGGATTCCTAGACATCCCAGAGAAGTCAGGTCATGTGGCATTTATATTTCTGTGTTTGACATTCACTTAGCACAATGTCTTCCAGGTTCATTTACGGTACAAGAGTTTTTTTTTTTTTTTTTTTTTTTTTTTAAAGCTGAATAGTATAGCACTGTGGATATGCATCACACTTTGTTTCTCTATACCTGACTTAGGAGCACGTAGGCTATTGCGTATCTTGGATGGTGCGCAAGAGTGCTTCAGTGAACATGAGAACTCTGTTGTCCCTTCAGCATACTAATTTATGTATCTACATAGTAAAAAGTATACATATATACAGATGTGCAATTACTGACTCACTTAGTAGTTCTTTTTTAAATTTTAGAGGAAATGCTGTATCGTTGCTTCACAACAGTCATAGTAATTTACATTCCCACCAACAATGTAAACCATTTCCTTTTTTCAGCTTTCATGTCAACATTTGATTTGCTATGTTTTCAAATTTTGATGATGGAAACTGTATTATGCATGAGGAAGTGATATATTATTATGGCTTCTATTTGTGTTTCCTTAATGATCAATGATGTTGAATTTTTTTCATCATCCTGTTTGCCTTCTTTGAAAGAAGGCCTACAGATGCAACTAATTCTTACCAAAATTCCAGCGGCACTTTTCATAGAAATACAAAAAGAGTTTTACATTCTCATGGAGAGACAAAAGATTCTGAATTGCCAAAACTACTTTGGAGAAAAAAGAAAACAATGGGAAGCAACACACTTCATGATTCAAAACTATATTATAAAATAATTATAATCAACACAGCACGGCACTGGAATTAAAACCAGGCAGATCAAAACCTGGAATTGAACAGAAACACCAGAAATAAACCCAGATATTTACAATCACTTGATTTTTTGGTAATTCGTGCCAAACAATAAAGAAAATAGTCACTTCAAGAAATGGTGCTGGGGAAGTGGATATCCACACATGAGATTAAAATTTGATCTTTATCTCACACTATACACAAAAATCAACTGAATATGAATTTAAATGTAAGACCTGAAGCTGTGCGCAAACTGGAAGACAACCTAGAGAAGATGTTCCACGACACTCTTCTTGGTGATGATTTTTAGATGCAATTCCCGAAAGCACAGGGAACAAAAACAAAAGGAGACAAATGGGATTGCATCTAACTAAAGAGCTTCTGCACAGAGACAGAAACAATGAAACAGTGGAGGGGAAGCTGCAGACAGAAGTGAGAACGTGCAACTCGTAAATCTAATGAAGGGAATATGCAAAAGTACACACGTAGTGCGTCCTTGATATTGAGTTGTCTATAAAGAAAACAACTCAACAACAAGAAAATAAATGTTGATGGATGAGAAATGTATTGTTTTCAAATATTAATTGCAATGTTTTATTTCTAAGCATCATTTATTTAGCCACATACTCTCACCCTACATCCTCAAAGATCATAATTGTTTTACACTGAATCAAAGTAACCTGCAGTGATTTTTTTATTGATTAGAACACATGTATACACACCTTGCTTTAATCAAACCCCTAAAATATAATGCCATTGCAAGGTTGGACAGGCCATGCAACTTATGGGCTTGAATAGAAGAGCAAGTTGATGATTGATTGCCCCACAATTACTTCTGCAATTGAGAGCCCTCAGATTGCTATTAGAAAAAAGTGGTGGAAAAAGAATCTTAAGTAAATTTCTCTTAGAGGTGATGCCCTTTATCTTGGGTGTTTAAGCTGTTCATCCTCTGAGTCTTTCTCAAGGGACACTAAATACGGTTGATTATGTAACGACAAAAACCAAAATTAAATGCACAGCCACTCAGCAAACGCCAGTGAAGTGTTATTTTTAGAACAAGTCTCATAGGCCGCTTGGTGGATAAGACATCAGCAGGGCAAGGCTAACTGAGAGGCAGGTCAAACTGTACGTGATGACTCATAATTCACATTGAGTACTAACTGGACACCAATATGGTTCAAAGAATAGATATTAAATATCTTGCTAACAATAGCTATGGTGTGCATTCTGAGTGATCTATCTGCGTATACAGAATGTAGAGAGATGATATATAAACAATTTAAAAAACAAAGGTATACTTATGAGACAAATCCATAGTAGCATATTTGAAAAAAATCCTTGATCTTAAACATCCATTATGACAGAATTTACAAGGTAAGTTCGAATACTTGTGTGTGTAACATCTATCTTACGTACTAACATACATAACACCTAATAACTACATACAGAACATCTAATACATAGTTACATACATAACATCTAACTTACATATAAAACATTTGTGTTAAAAATGAATAAAACAGAAGACTTATATTTGGAATGGACATTTTTATATTACCAGAATTGTATATACATCAGTGGATCAGAATAGGGTTTTGGTTTTGTTATCATTTCTTTAAATTCCCTTTAGAAGGTGACAGTAAGTAAAGACTAGAGATCTTGCCTACTAACCCAGAGATACTCAATTCCAGTAATCATGTTTATAATTAGTGTCACTATAGAGCCAAGCATTCTCTGCAACCACTGTGGAAAGTCCTTCATGTAATCTTTCTTACAGACTTCACACAACATCAATGAGCCAGCCTCTCTAGCTGAAAAAGGAGTCTCACTGAGCACTGCGGCATAATCCTTTGAGAGAGCAGAGTATTTATTATTGGGGAAATTTGACTAATAATGTAACTTCACATGTTAACATGATGGTAGTATGAATCTTTCTGGATTTTGACTTGTGAGAGAACACAAAGAAAATATTACTTGGACACTAAAGTTTTACACAAAAGAATAAGAAAAAAATTCTAATTCCATTTCAGAATCTCTGTGGTAACTATTATTATTTAGAAAGAAGAAAGAATCAAAATTAATAAATGAGTAAATGTTCATTTAAAAGTCCCCTTGTCAATTTATTAACACAATTAACCTTGTTCTTTATGCCTTCCTTTGCCCTAAATTCTCATTTTTATGATTCTTTCAATAAGTGGCAAATGACACTTTTTTTCAGATCTTTCTGGATAGGATACTTTTGTAAGTTCACTCTACATTAAATGTCTGGATAATTTCTAAGATTCCAGACTGTGTTTCAATAACTGAAGTTATAAATATATAAGCATATTATAACTTAACATATTTTGGCTGTTATTAGAATTATAAAATATATGCCAAAAAATCTAAGACAATTTTAGAAACAAGATTCAATGGACAAAAAAAATACCAATGATCTATATTTTTTCATGTACACCCAACGCATTAGCCATTTGGATTACTTTTCCTATTGGTCACATCTTCTCATATAAAGTGATATATACACATATGGACTTCTAAAAAACATGTTTATTTTTGGTATGTGTGGGGGTGGAAGGAAAAGCAGGACCATGTGATATCTACCAATTCTTTCAGCATTAAAATTCTGTGGCTGTGACTTAAAATGTAATATTTTCCATTAAAAATATTTATTAATTTCTTATGTTGCAATATATTTGTCAGACATTACAGACATCAAAGTTCAAACATGACAGAATAAAATCTAGACTCTCAGAATTTAGAACATATTTAGTAAAAGAAAAAGAATCATTAAGATTGCAAAATTTTATTAGTTCCCCTAAAATCTGTCTCTTTGTAATGTTTTAAAGGGTTTTCTAAGTTTCAAATTTCTGTTTTCTTGAAGTTATTTTACTTCACAGTGAAGTAGAGTTTTTTGTTGCTACTTTTTAATGCAGGATTTTTCATGGGGAACATTTAGGAGTGTCTGAGTTGTTCAAAATATTTGTCATAGTAGCTGGCATTTGGTTGATGCACAAGAAAATTTTGTGGAATTAACACCCATTCCTTTCCTTATTGTACTCTTTCATCTAGTCCCACGGTATAATCTACCTGTCTGATAATGAATTTGATTCACTGACAGTACCTGAGGAGTGTCCATGTTTAATGTGGTATTAGATCTTCAAAATAATACATTGGCAACTGCTAGATTTTGATCAAAGTTGTAAAATACAACATCTAGAAGGGAAATTTTGAGAATTTCTATGGCTTAGTTCAAGAATGTCCTCCCAAAGCCTCTTGCATTTATATAAAGTTGGGTAAGTGTGGAACTGCACGCTATTGGGAGGTAGGACCATGCTGGAAGGGGTAAGATGCTTCGGGTTTGACCTGAAACGATGGTGTTAACTTGTTGAGGCTGGGGGTACCTAGGGCAGAGCCTCAGGGTTTTTATTTTTGACTGTGAGCCAGGAAATGAGGGTGGGGCACCCACTCTGGGTGCTGGCAGCCCAACTGGCAGCTTGAACTAAGTAAAACAAGGAAGAAGACACATCGTTACAGCTTCTTCCTGGGAAAGCTCTAGCCTCGTCTGGGCCTCCAGAGTTCCTCTGCTTCTGCTTCACTTGGCTTCCTGTTCGCAATGGGCTGAGCACCTCAACAGCCTCCGCCATGTGCTTCCACTGTTGCTGGCTGCCGCTGAAGGGACTGTGAGAACCTTGAAACTGCGAGCTAAAAAAAATCTTTCCTTCCTTACATGTGGATGTCGAGTATTTTGTCCTAGCAACAAAAAAGTAAATAAGACAAGGATGGAACACAGAAAACTGAATAGAGATGCTTGAATGTACGAGTCCTCAAACAGGGATTTCTAGAACCAGTGTCCAAATATGAATATGCTTAGATCGAATGTTTCTTGGGAGTGTAACGAAATGACAGGCTTTGCAGAAATCATTGTGAGAAACATCTGAAAGGTGGCAACTGGAAACATAATGTCATCCCATGGCACTGCCTCTTTTTTTTTTAATATCAGTCTGGTTTGAAGACAGTGAAGCAAGGGAAGGAGAGGAAAGGGCAGGAGAAGGGAGGAAGGCTTTGGGGATAGTTTAAGGGTTCTCTTTAAGCAGTGCTCTTAGGGTTTTTTAGGCTTTCTATGCTCTTAGGTTTAGAAATAAAGGCAAAAGCAATACTTCACTTCGCATGTAAGGAGGAGGCTTTGAAATTTCTCATAGTGAGCTTGAGAACTATAATCTCAAAAACTAAGAATCTTAATCTGCAAGGCTTCTTTATGACTTGATTATCTGCTTGTTCATTTGTTGTTATCTTTTTGGTTTTTATTTTAATTTAATTTAATTTTATTTTTTGACTTGTACAACCTAGGCAGGTGTGGCCTGGGAAAGAAAGATTATGCTTATTTTAAATTAATGTTTAGGGTATGCCTGTAGTATATTTCATACATTAAATTTCCTATGTGAAATGAACTTGCTGCAGTGTTGATTGTAGGGAGTGTCATATTTCCAGGAGCCAAGGCTACCTGACAATTATCATTTATCTCTGACTGATCTTATAGTCAAAGGAATGGAACGCCTCTTGAACTATTAACCGTTTATTTTTCAGTGGGCAGGTTTGATCAGAGCTGTCACTCTGAGCTACATCCCAACCCCTTTTGGTCACTTATCTGATACAGGATTTTGCTAAGTTGCTAAGTTGCCCAGGCCGGGTTCAAACTTGCGATCCTCCTGCTTCAGGCTCCCAGGTGTCATTACTCTTTATTTTCTCCCTTCCACTTGCGCTCCTCTTTTTCTTGCTTCCTTTGTAGCCATTCACCTTTCTCCCATCCTTTTCTGTCTTTGTGCCCCCAGCATTGCGCCTTCACCCAGTAGCCAAAGTCAGCCTTTGGTTGTTAGTCAGACTCCACGGGCCATTTCTCCAATGTTTTCATTGTTTACATGAAAGCATCCAAATGTATAGCAAATAGACCAGCTGGAACCCTCCTCATAGACAGACGCATCAAACCAGGAGGTTCCTTGACACGTTGTGTGGGTCAGTCTGGTTCTGCTATCAGAAGGAGCAGCCCACACCCATATGCACTGTTGCTCCTCAGGAGAAGGACTGCCGTAGCACTGTGTGGACTGGGCCTCAGCCAAGACTTTAGCCCTCAGCACACACAGTGAGATGGAAAGATGTGACAACGACAGAGTTTTGGAATGCTGTTTGCAGCATGCTGTTCTTTGGCACCCTTCTTCAGCATGTAAGAACAGATTTCTCCTAATTTTCAAAGACAACACTGTTTATTATGGAATCGGGCTTAAAAAATGACTATAGATTTAAAGGGAATTAATTGATATAATATGAAATTCAGTAGTTATGGTACCTACTTGGAAATTCAATTTGAAATGTTGCGACAGGGACTGAGGCTTGAAAAAAATCTAATTTTAATTTTTTTTTTCAGAATGTGGAAAGGGCAATGTTAGCAATGGGACAGATATGTTTTTTTCTCCGATTTGAACATTTAGTGATTTTGAAGGTTGGACTAATAGCCTCAAACCCTAAAACTATGAGAAATGGCAGGAGTATCAGTCACGAAAGGCTAGGTTATCATTTCACACACAGAACCCCAAAGTGTTGGTGGTTTACAACAATAAAGTTTTTCCCTTTGTTCTATGTTGAGGAAAGGAAAGTGTTAAGTAGAATGTACTTTCCCTCCTATTCAGGATGATAGGGAACTTCTGGATTATTGCTGTTAGAAGAGGCAGGAAAGAAAAATACTATAAGTATATATTGACTCTTATGGCTTTTGCTCAGAGGAGACACCCATAATTTCTTCATCTCATACTACAGTGGGACCGATCAGAGGAACAAATGACACCTTGCTCATAGAAGGGGCAAGTGTTTGTGGACAGTAATGCAGTTTCCTACAGGAAGAATCTCGCTCATGCATTCCCACAGTTAAGGATGAGCAGCAGCTTGTTACTGTGGACTTAAGTAGCAACTACTACACTAACAGAGACTTGAGTAGACCACGATTCATCAAGCAAAATAGCCCAAATTGACTGTTTGATGATACCGCCTCTACTAAGAGTCAATGCCAGTTTCATGTAGGCAAATACTTTTCAGTGTTAAGTTCAGGGAGATGAAATAATATGGCTTTTTTTCATTTTCAAGTCAAGAAATTTTCTCATTGCTACCCCAAATATAGGAACAAACTTCATTTATGCTTTAAGTAGTGATGAGACTGCACTGCATGAATTGAAAAGGGTTCTACAGCATCTTTTCTGACATTAGCTCTCTCCTTGGTGATCCTAAAATTGATTTGGTTAGGCATTCTTGAGTCCTCCGCAGGCTAAATTCGCCTGTCAGAATTAGAAGGCACAAATAACTTTGAGTATCCTGAAGACTTGACTTCTAACTAATATTTTTGTCTTGAGGGAAAATTTTTTTTCAGTGTAATCACTTTTATGGGGCCTAGGTAACTCTCCATTTTAACATTTTACTCTCAGAAAACTTTTATAGATCTTTTTATAATAAATTCCAGAACTTCATCCAGGTGAATTATTCACTGTAAGCAGAAAATTCTGCTATTACTACTGCAAACCACAAACCTTGTAAGTAGGCAACAAAGATCTTGTTGCCCTAAACATTTTGCTTCTCTAAGCAGCAAATCACATTGTCATTTTAGACAACAAAGCACCCATTGGCATGAAGAGGCAGGAGCTAATCTCAGGAGTTTCAGATAGGACACTTCTGAAATTGTTAGGAGCATCTACTCTTTGCCTCCCTTTCAATTTATTTACCTAAGAGGCACAATCTCTAAGGGACAAATGCTCACTTTTGGAGTGTGAATATTGCATTTATCATTCCTATGGACAGCAGTGGGAAAACACGACAATTTGTTGGTTCTCTTTGTGAAGATTTGTTTGTATCTAAATTTTGGGGGTTTAAATAAATAATTGAGAATGTTTTTTGGGAAAATACTAATTCTAAGGATTAAATTCAAGAGGCTCTTTGAGAGAAGATCTCTCATTTGCCGCACTGTCATCCATAGTGAATATGAAACGACTCAGTTACATTGTCTGTTCTCCTTCCTGCTGTGCCTTCGTTGGCAAAATGGCGCGGCACCGTCTGCACCGACTCAGAATGTGGAGCATGGTGGGGCGGCCATTTCGCAGGGTATTTTACGTGCAGTCAAGCTGTGAAAAGTGTCGCGGCAATACTCCCATTCTGTGATACAGCTGAACCGTAACTGTCCATATTCATATGTTGGATTGACTACAATTCAAACCTGGTTATTTGTTTCTTTATCAATTGTCACAAAATAAAAAGGAGAATTTCAGCAGTGTTTTTCAACCCCCAAATAGGAAACCAATTTTTAGGCAGATCTATACCATTCCCTTTTTGGGAGTATCAATCCTTAAACCAGCAGGTGCGACTACGTTTTATTAAATGGCTCCTTCTAATTCCGATCCTGGGGTGGTCTTCCTTATGGATGAATTGTGCTACTATCCCACAAAAACCGTTTAACCTATCCGCACTTAGAGGCTGTTTTTGTACACCTGCTGTCTGATTTCAAAGCATGAAATGAGATGCTTCTGTTTTTGAAATCACATTTTTCACAGATGCTGGTTTTGACACTGGCTACTACTTTATTAAAGAAAGAACAAGGCAAATCAGCAAAGCTTTGACCGTTACTGGTTTCATGTTTCGCCTTCTCTACGTGATGCAAAATGATCTATCAAAATGAGTCATCCAATATTCTGGACTTTCCTGATGGCTGATTCAGGAACTGAGAAAACTCCTGTGATTGTGTGTAAATAGTCCTTAAGATCAGTGAAAAGAAATAGAGAAAGGAAAAAAAAAATCAGTGAGTACACACTGACAGGTTCTTTGAAAGTAGGTTTTAAAAATAATTATATTTGGCTTAGAGATTTATCTGCTTGTTTACTGAACAGTGAAAATTTAATACGTACTTTATGCTGATGAAAAGGACAATTATTGAATAGTACAAAAGTAAAGACTCATAAATGTGCTCATATTAAAATAGGAAAACTCTTCAGAAATAATCTCAGGAAAAGGAGTTGTCTGAATTTGCAGGTGCATAATAAAATTATCACAGGCACCGTGTTATGGCGTAGATGTGTAATGTCCCCCAAGAAGTCTCATGTACTCAAACGTGTGGCTTTTGAAAAATGACTAGATCACAGAGCCACTATACTCAGGAGAGGATTAATTCACTGGCAATTTCACTGATATTTGGAGGTGGAGCCTCTTGCAGGTGAGTCACTGGGGGTATATTTGCAAGGCTATGTTCTCGTCTGTGCCTGCCTCACCATTCTTCTCTCTCTCTCCCTCTCTTCTTCCAGGCTGCCATGGATGAGAATTTTACACAAGTTAAAGAAACCTCTTCTCTTTTAAGTCTTGGCTGTTAGTGTTTTGCTCTAGAGGCAAAAACTTGACACACTCAGCTTCTCCTTGACCCTGCCTGGATGAAGGCTAACAGGTCGAAGGAAACTCTTCCCATCATTTTCTTTTCCACTCCATTCTTGGTCCTTTCCTGTCTTCTCTCGTTACTGGGTAGGAACTAATATGTTAAACCTGCAGCTGATTTATTCTCCATATATTACACCATTTATTGTTTTTTAATTGTCATGGAAAATGTGTTCAATAAAGAAAGTTAGAAGACTGAAAGAAATAAATAAAAACCACATAAGTCATCTGTCATGTTTTCACCAAAAATAGTTCATGGTAGCATATGGTTCGTCCTTCCAGCATTTATTGCTGTCTTCTCCTCAGCTCTTTCTGGGCCCTTCTCTTCTTGCTGCCTATTTATTCCTCCATGGTATCTTCCAGGGGTGCCCATAATCCATCTGCTGCAGAATAGGGGTGAAGTTTACTTTTTAAAACTCAGGTAAAATTTATTTTTAAAAACTCTCTCACTTAAAACTTCTCAGTGGCTTCTTACTCCATTTGGAGTAAATTTTAAAGTCTTTGCAACATTTTGCGTCAAGTTTTTAAAAAATCTTCTCTTCTGCCTTGTAACCTAGTACATCTATCCTCATCTTCTTTAGTTATTTTCTATTGCTGAAACCAGTTGGCACTATATTTAGTGACTTAAAGTAACAGACTTTAAAAAAAAACCTGTTTCACTAGGGTAAAATCAATTGTTGGCATATTCTGTGCCTGTCTTCTGGTGGCTCTATTGGTTGATCTTCCTCCTCTATTCCAGCTTCTTGAGAACATCTGCGTTGCTCAGCTCATATCCCTCCGCCTGGCCCACAAAGCCAGAAGCACTGCACTGACCTCGCCCTGTCCTGTTGTCTGTCTGGTCTTCCCTCTTCTGGCTCTCATTTTCCACTTACAAAAACTCTTAAAATTGTATTGGTCCTACCCAAATAACCCGGAAGAATCTCTTCATTTTAAAGCCAACTGATTAGCAAACTTCATTATCCCCTGGTACTTAAGAAGGCGCCCTAAAAGCTCTGAAGAGCAGGACACACAGATCTCGGTTGCAGGGACCACTTTCTACATGCCACACATTCACGTCTCCCTCAGAGAATCAAAGGCAGCTTTCCAGCACCGCCAGACGCACCACGCATACAGATCCTTGTTTTATTGTCTTGACATTGCTTTGTTGTGATTTATCAAATACAAACTTTCTTGTTTTGCTTCTCTTCTAACAAAACCTCTTCAGTAACTTCTTTGGTGCATCCATAGGTAATTCACTATGAAGTCTTTTGGTGAGTGTCTGTTCTATTGTTTAAAGACTATTGAAGGACTTCTCTGAGATGGTCCTAGGCGACAGTCATGAATGGGAGCACGGCTGGCTTTCAGGTGGCTCACCAGATTAATGAGAGAATCAGAACCTTGCTAGGCATACCGGGAAGATGGCCTGGTGAAGCTTCCAAAGAGGCTAGTGCGAGTCACTCAACGTAGCCCAGGTCAAGGAGCCTCTTTCCTAAGCGAGATGACAAACTTCTGAGGATGGCATCTGTCAATAAGTATCTTTCTCTGTTGCTTTTTTCCCTTCCATTAGAAAGGGTCACGTTTGCCTCACATACACACCTTGTTTCTCCAACGTGCATGGTTCCTGGTACAAAGCAAATTGTCCACAGGCATCTACTGACTATGGGAATGAATGCATACATACGAACCGTGCACTATCTCATGAAAGAAGAGGCATTATACTGAATAACCTTGGTAATGAGTTTTACTTTCCTTAAGCAATATGTCACTGTCATTGCCTCACCCCATGTTACTGAAAGTCAGCCCCCCCCCCCCCCCAAATATTTCTTCAGCCATGCCTTTTGAAGGTATTACCTTCACAACTATAGAATGAAAGATATTTCTAAAGGAGCTCCAGAGACCAAAATTTGAGCTTAGATTACATTTTTACAATGACATAGATATGTTGTTGTGTAATATAAACTGTTTAAGCCCTTTGGACACTTCCTACCTGAGGCTAGTTCTATGGATTCTGCCTCACACAGTTTTTACTTCAACAGGATTTTCTGAAACTGTTTAAACCCTATACATTGCTATAAAACTTCAAGGCCACTCCAGTTTCCCAACAAATACGTCAATCTTCAGATCTCCGCCAGCCCTTATCTCAATAGCCTCATGTTTTCTTTCTATATTACTATTTTTTGAAACTCTACGTCAGGTCCATCAAACTATATTGGATAGTTAGAAGGAGAGTAGTTAGTAGCAAAAAAGGGGAAAGTGGTTTATAAAGATTTTGTGTTGCCTACGGATGCTGTTTTTAGCAGGGAGTAAAAGGAAAAATACATAGTACAAACTGAATAATATGTAAGTTGACATGCATACAACAGAAATAATTTTGCCATTGCATCACAGTTTTCTATGTATTCAGTTTTAAGTGAGTGAATGGATAAACTTTATAATATACTTAGTATTTGAGAAAGGGGTAGATATGTTGCAATACAGATAGGTAAATACATGTAATCCTATTAAGGTCTTTCATGTGTACCAAGAAGTGTAATATGGAGCTGGTAAAACTCTCTCTCTCTCTCTCTCTCTCTCTCTCTCTCTCTCTCTCTCTCTCTCTGTGTGTGTGTGTGTCTCTGTCTCTCTCTGTCTCTCTGTCTCTCTGTCTCTCTGTCTCTCTCTCTCTCTCTCTCTCTCTCTCTGTTTCTCACTCCCATGCATACACCCAAATGCACACATGCAAAAATACACTCATGGTGACAAAAGACGAAAAAAATGGAGTCACGTGTTTTGACTGAATGGATAGAAATTTGTGTGTTGGGGAAGCATTATGGAAAAGGGGAAAAGTACCTCATTGCATCAGATCAATGAGGAGAGCAGGCTGCTTCTGTCCTTCCCTCCCAGTATGCCACACATCTCCAGGGGACACACCCTGCACTCCTCAGTCCTGGGAAGGACTGTCTGGTGAGTGGATATTAACCATGTGAATTACATCTATGAAAGTCATTTAACAAGAACACAACCCCCCCCCCCCCCCCGAACAAACACAAAAACAAAATTTCCCCGCGCCATCTGTAATCCCAGCACTCCTGGAGGCTGAGGCAAGAGAATCCCAAATTCAAGACCAATCTGGGCAACTTAGCAACTTGGTGAGACCTTGTCTCAAAATAAAACTTAGAACTGACTGGGGATGTATCTGAGTGTGACAGCCCTGGCTTAGACCTCCAGTAAAAAAAAAAAAAAATTATTGATGTTAAGAAATATGTGTCATTGTACTTTGAGGACTGTTAGAATACATCTACCAAAAGTTAAAAATAGCTCCGGTGTAGTTTCCTAAGTCCATTAATACTGGTAAACCCTGTGTGATACAAAAACTTTCTAAAAAAATCCATTTGATTTTCTATGACATTCTTATTAAATATTCACATAAAACACATAATAGCAAGTGAGCCTCATTCTTCCTATTTAATTTTGTTTTCTCAACTTCTATCTGATATTACTTAAATGGTTAATGAGGCGAATAAGAGATCTATACTTATGATTAAACAATTATAATTACCAGGTTTATCACTCAGTCTACTTTAAAATTACCATGTAAAAATGACTATTTGTATTGGTAATTATTCTTCACAAACTTATCAGATACACTTCATTGTTCTTGAGATCTCTGAATACTTGCAGTCAAACGTAAAAATTCTTTTAACTTTATTTTTTCTTCCTATATTAGATCATTTTAATGTTGTTGAGACTTGCAATCCTTGATTTTAACCTTAAGCACATTGACTTTATAAGGAAATCCAGAGACCAGCTTTAGCAAAGGTGTCATTTATAAGACTGTCTCCTCTCTGCCTCTCCTCTTTTTCAGTTTTCTGGTTTTGAATAATTTCATTTCTATCGTCAACAATGAACTTTAAGGTACCTCATTTCAACTACAGCAAATGGCTGGTGTACTCAATGACTCACTCAGCACAGAAATTCATTAGATTCTGGTTTATCAGCCAAAGATGACATTTGTTTTGAGCCAGATGGGTTTTCTTGAGGAAATCCTTTAACTGGGTACAGATTTGATTGAATTTTAGCTTCCCTGCATTATTAGGCATCAGCTTCACACAGCACACACAGTCCCTACTACATTTATATATGACATACATAATTTTGATAGCCTGGGCTTTAAAAGCAAAAGATTCTTCTTTCCCTTATCTATTTCTGATATTTAACATTTTGATTCAATGCAGGTTTCATCTTATATGTATTTTCAAAGTTTAAAATTTTTTATACATCTTTTTAATCAAATGTGAAGCAGAAACACCAAAGAAGAAAATCTAATTTCCCTAAGATACTTACTAACGACCGGAACAGTTAAGCCTAGGCATACACTCCCTTGAGTGTCAATCTCTGTATGTCCTCTTAATTCCCTCATCCTGCACACCTTAGCAACAGACAATTCCTCAGATTTCTACCTTAAAGTAAAAGAAAAATTCTCTTCTCTCAGATACCCTTGCCATCTTCATTCATAGTACATATAAAAGCAAACTGCTCTGATTTTTATCCTGTCTTCAAATCTATTGCTAACATTCATTATGAAAAAGGAATCAGTGATCTTTTTTAAAAAAGATAATTTAAGAGACTTTACTTACTGTAATAAGCATGCACTTACTTGGCCCAGTCCCATCCGTGAGGATATTAGCATTGTTGTATACATGTACATGCAAATGCAAGATACATGTTTACATACATATACAACAGACACAAATGCATATGCACACATACAAATATACCTATTTGAAGGCTTAGAAGGCTAAAGAGATAATAAAGAAACAGCACCCTCTGGCTGAAGATGGAGATCAGGAAGGTGCCCTGTGGGCTTCCGGTCATTCCAGGAAAGGTTCTCCGTTAAGGGTTCAGCGCTTTTGTCAGACTCATGGACTGAGGCTTCCAAGATGGACCAAAGTATGGGTTTTGCCAAAAGTGTCTAATGTTCAGTGGGGACTCTAAATAGCAACACCTTAGTGGTAACACCAAAACCATAACCAGGAAGGGAGTCTCACGGGGACCGCGGTTCTGATTCGATTCTCTCTGCCTCTGTAATTCTATACTGCCCCGTGGGAGCAAAGCAATGCCAAAGACAGCAAGAACGAGTAAATATCACCCAGATGACGTTGAGCAAGGGGAATCAGACACAGTAGAACAGGTCCTACATGGTTTTATTTATTTCATTACACAAGATATAACGTTTAGGAATGCATCCTCAGGTGTTGAAAAGATAAAGGAAACTAAGAAAACACTTTTAGTAAAGTCAAGAGAACGGCTCCTCTGGTAGAAGGAAGAAGATTGCAACGAGAGAAGGGACACATGCTATCTTGGGTACCGCCAATATTTTCCTATTTGGGGGTGATAATTATATAGATGATGTTGTTGTGATAAATAATTGAATTTATGCAGTGCTATGAGATTTGTGTCATGTGTACTATATAATTACGTTAAGATTATTAAAGTGTAAACTGGTCACATTTCACTCTACTGAAAACCTTCAAGTCATTTGCTTCTATCTCCGTGTTCCCATTTAGAAGCAGTTTGCCTTCTCCCTTGTTCACTTTACTGTGGCTGTCTGAAATGTATTGGGTCTTCAAAAGAGAAAAAAAATCCTACTGACTTTAGACTCTGCCCCGGAACTCGCTTTGCTTTCTGCAGTACACTTGTATTGGCTGGTCCTATAAGTTTCCCATCATTCAACCTCAAGTTACCTGTAGCTTTTTCAGAGGTATAGCCCTTGGCTAATCATCTTAAATCGACAATTGAAAACCCACCAACTTTTACCATATCACCTTGCTCATTTCCTTCATATTAGACAGTTCTATATCGTGAAATACAATTTGCTGCTTTTTATAAATACTTTTATCTTTTCTTAATGTCAAATTTTTGCTACAGTATAGGATCTCTGAGGAAAAGAGAAATTTTGTGCTTTATTCTCAGCCCTGAATGATTGATTGGCCGAGAGAGAGAGAGAGAGAGAGAGAGAGAGAGAGAGAAGGGACATTTTGAATCTTCTAAATACTAGTTCATTATACTAGGGTGACAGGAGAAACTTGAAATCTCACTATATAATTTGATTATCTCGGCAATGCTGCTAGGCAATAAGAATATTTAGTTAGACTAGAAATCTAGAATTATCTTAGACAAACTTTGGTATGTGTCTACTGCCAATTTCAAAATGACATTTTATTTCTGGTATGCAGAAGTAAAATATTTCTTTTAGAGCCATCATGAAACAAAGAAAAGAAATGCCTTCCTTTTAGCAGCAATGGCAATGTTTTGTAGTGACAACGTTTATTTCTATTATAATGACAGAATTTTATTTTTACTGAAAAAATTACAAAAGTTTTTATAGAACTTTTCTCTGGTGCTGGCTATTTTTGTCCACATGTAGCAAACAGTCATGTTCACCTTTCCATAAAAATAAATAAATACTTAGCTTTAAATTGGCAGACTGGTTTTTATGGTTTATTGATGCTATTTATCAACACTATGACTCTTCATATCTGGATCAATGAAAACATTTATCTGCAATATTTACTATATGAATTTTGATGTATTTTCCTACATTGCATATATATATATATAGAGAGAGAGAGACAGGGTCTTGCTCTATAGGCCAGGCTGGTCCTGAACTCACAATGGAGACTAGGCTGACCTAAGACTCACATTAATTGTTCTGTCTCAGCCTCTGGAGTGATGGGATTATAGGTGTGTGCAACCACGTCCAGTTCATGTGGTGCTGGGGAATCCTACTCAGGCACTTAGCACTTGTCTAAACGTTTGCTAGGCGAGTGCTTTAACCACTGAGCCATTCCTACAGCCCCTTTCCTACCCAATTATTTCTCCTTCACTCTCAGATATGTCTTTGTTTAAACCAAACGTGTTCTTCATCTAGCTACACTGTGCATGCATACCAGGGTAGGTACACCTAACGCAACACAGTGGGTGACGGTGACATGCTCCAAAACACTAAGCCATCCAAGCCAGCTAGCCAGAACAAGGAGAGAAATTCCATAAATCCACTGCCAGTTACACACCAAACCTATTTTATATAAACTCTCGATCAACTCTTGAGTTGTGGACAGCAATGTGGCACAGAGGCCTTACATTGAAGGTGGCCTAATTCTGCCTGCAGGATTTTCATGAATTTTGTTTCCAAAAATTTCTCTTGCATCACGAAGGTCACCAGATGAATAAAAAGCCTACCAAATATTAGACGATAGAAAGGTGGCATGTTTCTACAACATTTAACGTTGTCATGAATCCTGAATTTTAAAACAAGTGTGCTTCTTCACTCTTCTATCCCTAGTCAGTCTGTGTGGCTTGCTCTCGTATGATTTACACACACGCAACACACACACCACACTCTGACACAAACACATACCTCTCAAGGCTGCATATATTATTTTTTTAAAGAAAAATAACACATCAACCTGTAATTCATCCCGTTAAATGTAAGGTTTATGTGTATGCTTCAGGTTAAAATTACTACCTTTCAGATGAATTATCTTCTTATTTTTATTCATTTTTTTAGATCCACCTAGGCTGTCAGTGTTCCATATTTGGCCTTATTACATCCAGTTAATGTAAGACAGCTTATTATTATATTGTGGTGCTTTATAGATTTTTTTATTTCACCACTAAAAGCATTTTGATTTCTGCAATATTCCCATTTTTTCTTGTCATAATACACAACCTTGCACAGCCCCTCCTTGTGCTAAGCCTTGTAGCATTTACTTACGTCTCGTTTTCTGCCTCAGAACACCAGGTAAGGAGGTGAGTTTCAGAAAAAGAAATTGCTGGTTTAGTTTTTCACATTATGGGCCAAACAGATTGTTTTTTTTTCTTCAATTGCTAGCCAATGCTCTGTTCACACATTTTCCCCTGGTAGGAAAGCACTGCCAATTTAGTGTCCAGTAGTGAGCTTACAGCTCATAAATGTCATTTGAGTTTCAGTTTTTTAACTGAGAAATGAAATGTTTCTTTCAATATTCTGTGAATTTTAATAGAAATTTTGTGGATTTAAAAAAAATCTCCTCACCAAAATAAAAATTTGCCCATTCATAACATGGCAAGTCTATTTGGAGCATAATGAGACTATTAAGGGATTTATATTATTGACATTGGCTAGTTTTGACAATAGTAGAGAACTATTCTAATAAAGGCAGGCTCCAGCTTCGGTTTGATTCACATCAATTATTACTGTATTACCTATGATTTTTCACTCTCTCTAAATATGTACATGCCTCATAAAAACAGCACTTGAGGTTTTCACTTCCTTTTTGATGATATTAAATAGAGGTCTAATCTCTTAACTGTTATGTCTGATCTTGACATGGAGGAGAATAAGGCATATATGCTTGGCATGAATTGGCATTAAAATGATGACTTTCACATATCTATGTGTTCAAGATTACTCTCCAAAGATGAAATTCAAAGCTTTCTGAACAAGTTAACACCAGCACTTAGTTCTATGTTAGTGGTTTATGATCCATCACATGGCACAACTGTCACTAACCTCAGGGACTACATGTTCTTCTTGGCTGTTGTCCTACACATGCATCAGTGTAATTCCAAAACCATGATTTGCCAACAATCTCATCACAGAAGTGACCATGATAATGTCCCCAAGTTTCTCACTTTGTAAGACAAACAGTAGAAATACTATAGCTTGACTAGTTCTTAACAGAATGACTAAACTGCCTGTCTGTGTTGTTTTTTTCCAGAGTTCTATATTTAAACATCACTATTGATTTGCATGACAGTAGCAGAGACTGAAGCAGGTGAATATTCAAAAGGAAAAAAAGTGGATGAAATCTATAGTAATTTTACAACTAAATGTTGAAGATGAGATGTATTCAAATAGTTGAAATGTGATTTCCTTTAGCTGATATTTCCAGGTAGGATTTCAAAATTCATCCTAAACCAGTTAAAAATCTTGAGCATTTAGTGATTTATTTGAAATTTTATCCCAGAATAATGACTACACACACACACACACACACACACCCACACACACACACACACACACACACACACATTTATCTACGAATTGATATTTCCAATAAAACAAGAAAAATGTTAAATATAATGTAATCAATGAACGAAATAATATATGTGAATCTTAATCATGATATGTCAACTTTATTAACTATGCACTAAGTGTCCAGGGAATTAGTGAAACACCTTCCAGTGTGTCTGGGTGAGATGCAAAGTTGTGACTTTGGGATTTATATCCAATCCCTATCTCTTTGCTCTCCTCTTTCCACGATGATGTCTCTGCCCTGGAACCTGGCAACCATGGACTAAATCCTCCAAAAACCATGAGACAAATTTAAATATTCGTTCCTTACTTTATGGGTATTGGATATTTTGCTCAGTAATGGCAAAGAAAAGGCTTCAAGGAGTGCGGTCATGGCCCTTACTACAGCTGACCGTGTGGTTCAAAAGCCTTTAGAATTGGTTTGCAGTGGGAGTTTGGAAAGTTTGTAAGTGCAGGCTAGAGAAGCCCTGGAAAACTCTAAACGAAGCCTTATGCATGACTGTGGTTGGAGCTCAGCAGCCCAGAATGCTGGTAAAAAACATGGCAGTAAAGTTCAGGTTTTAGCAATGAACAAGGAGTCTATTGTTATTTGGACTAAAGTCCTTGACTCTCACACTTTGGCAGAAAACTTATCTACTTTTTGCCCAGGTCCTGAGACTTTGTGAGAAACTGAGATTGAAAAGAGTAGACTAATTAATCTGTCACATAAAATTTCAAAGCAATCTACCTTTCAGGCTGTCACACAGATACTGCTACCTGCATTTAGACATATTTTGTAATGAAAATTATGCACAGAGATCAGAGAAAAAAATGAAAAACAAATGTTGGCTAAAAGAGAAAGGATGAGCAAAGTTGTCACTGAAAAAGGGTGTTCACTGAAGAGATTGGTATATGATTTTTAAAAATAACTTTATACAAGGAACACAGTGAAAGATGCCTTGAGGGCATCTCAGAAATCAGAAAGATTCCACCCAATGCAAGCTCAAAGGTGCAAAAGCGTCACTTTTTCTTTTGAGAAGAGAGTCACTGGGACCTGGAAGAACTTAGGGCAACCACAGGAATTGATTTACTGCGATTCATTTTACTGTGCTCAGCCATTAGAGCATTCAGAGGCTGCTGCAGTCATGATCTAAGAGGGACTGGTTACTTCCCATGCTGGTAGCAAAGCATGACAATATCCATGTGATGTTGGTTTTACTGGCATGCAGAATCAAGAGTTGTAGGGTCATGAAGACTTTCTCCTGGACAGTAGAAGAAGGCCTGGGCAGGCAAGGAGCCCCTGATACGGCAGTACATAAAGCTTAAAAAAGAAGCTGCTGTGGAGCCCCTAGGAAATCCAAGATGCTAGGACATGTCTTCCAAGGGGAGCTGCAGGCCATGAGTGGGGCCACCCTAGGAGGGAGGCCAGATAGATGGTATCTGATAAGGTCACAGGCTTGGGGGCACCTGGGCCCCTTGGAACTCACATCACAACATTGTGTGACCTCGATGTGAGGCACAGGGTTACAAGACGTAATCTTTGCGCTGCTGAATTCTATTTAGTCTTCTTCTGATCTGATTCTTCCTCTCCATTTCACCCTTTTGGAATAAAAATGTTTAACCTGCGTCATTATAATTTGCTTTTTATTTTTTAGGTGTTCACAACTAAATGTTTGCCTTGAGTCTCAGGAAAGACTTCGACTTGATCTTTTTAGCAATGTTGGAAATATTGAGCATTCAGGGAAGGGATTATTGTGTTTTGGTTGATAGTCATAACATGCTAAATAGATTCTTGGTCTTTTTTTGTTTGTTTGGAGATTAAGCATTATTTCAGGAGGTGTGCTGTGTGTTTGTTTGATAAGGGGTGAGAGAGATATAATAATTGAGATGAACTGTCAACTTGAATGGCTTGTGAGCCATCCAGGCAATTAATAAAAGCACACATCTTGGTGTACCTTAGTGAGTCGAAAGGCATAACCTTGGAGTGTATATATCAGGCCTACCCCTTTGTTGCTGGTGCTGTCCCCCTTGCTCTGGTTCTCTGCAGCTCACTTTTTTTTTTTTGCCATACATTCCCACAGTGATGTTCCTACTTTGGAGCTAATTTTTTCATGGACTAAATCCTCTGAAATCGTGAGCCTATTCTCCCGGATGTTGTGTGTGTTGGCTATTTTGTCCAGCAGTGAAAATCCCATCAAAAATAGTTATTATTGTGTTTTAGGAGCCAAGCTCAGTCCTGACAATGTAAGAGAAAGCAAATGAGGTTTATTTCCAGTCCTTTTAGTGCTTGCAGATCAGTAGGAAAGAAAGAAATAAAAGTAACAAATTCATTCTAACAAGCAGCTACTTTCATTGTGACTTAATATAGTGAAGTCATTGTAGATGTGTGTTCTAATCCTAACAGGAACTCAAAAAAAAAAAAGAATATTCATCTCTTTTATTTGATTATCTAATTATCTAATTTCTTCTTATGCTTTAGGTCCCATATTAATGTCATCTATTCTTTCACTTTTCCATTCTCTTCAAGGCTATTTCTGGGCCATAGAGCGAGACCCTGTCTCAAAAAAAAAAAAAAAAAGAAGACCATCTCATGCCCTTACCTTAACTTTCTCTATCATGAGTATTTCCTCATTGTAGCACTAAAACACTTTTTGATAGTTGCTACTTTAATTTTCTTTTCAATCTTTTTTATCTATTTGAAATTACCACATTTCTTTGTTCATTATGTTTGCACAGTAATATTAGCTGAAAAAAGATTAATAATTGAAAGCTATGCCTAAAAAATAGTAGAACTACACTTCTCCCAACTGTATCTCAAAATATATCTCTTTCTAATTTCTAGAAAAGAAAAATTTTAGTAGTATGGAAATGCTTACAGTCATTTAATATTTTCAGACTTCAATTAACATCTCCATAGAAATTGATGTGGCATTATAAGCTCTCATCTAAGACATTTAATTCAAGTTTTAACATATTTCTAATGTATGACTGGGCATATTAATTGAAGAGTCAAATAGCAGTAAAGGTTAAAGACTAAGACATGTTTCAAATGAAAGATGAACATTTGGGCTGTTATATATGTGTGCATGGAAAGAATAGGTGGATGTGTCTTAGGACTAAGGGGACTGTTCATATGTATACATATGATATACAAATCTTTACCAGGTACGCTACTGAATGTCAACTAATGAATGACATGACTTGTTGAGAAAACTCAGTATCAGTAGTTAATGAAAGTAATGCTGGTCAAGTTAAGAAAAATGATTTTATTTTTTTCACTTATGTATTACTAACTTGTCCATTGTACTTTTCTCTAAATGCAGTATTTCATCACTCACTTGTTTTTTTTCCTTTCCTTTAAAAAAAAAAACTAAAAATATCTAGCCATGCATAGTGGTGCATGCCTTTCCCCCTAACACCCTAGGAGGCAAGACGTTCAAAAATTCAAGTCCAGCCTAGACAATTTAGCAATACTCTGTCTCCAAATAGAAAATAAAAAAGAAAGGAATGGTGCTCAGGGAAAAGGACCTAGGTTCAATCCCCGATACTGCCTCTAAAGTTATAATATCTTACTGAAAATTTTACATAACCTCTCTAAGTTTCCTGTCATTCATATATTCCCATGTTAACATCTTTAATTTATGTTCCTATTTCTTTCACCTTATTTTATATATGTTAGTATATTTAGCTAAAGATTGTACTAACTTCAGTTTTTAAGAACAAATATAAATTAAGGGAAAAAATTAAAATAACTTTTTGGAAAAGTTATTTTAAAAGTAATAGAGGCTAATTTTGAAAAATATGAAAAAACAAAATATTTACAATTCATGTTTTAGAGATAACCATTTCTGTACAAATAAGCTTCAAATGTATTACATATTAAAAATAGGAAATAAATATACCCTTCATGCAGTTTTACATCAAACTCTTCATGTATTTCTATCTTATATTTTCAAATATTATTAAAATATTTCAGATTAGGGTTTTTATCGATTATATTATGATTTATTTAAAGATAATCAAAATTGAACAATTCCAATTTACAATAAATATATTTGCATAGATAACTTTTGTAATGTGTATGAACTTAAAATAGACTTATTTTACAATGATTATTACATTAAAGTATTTAACCTTTCTGATAAGGTAGTGCTAATATTAACATAGTATTTGATACTGAAAATATATGTCTCACAAGATAGTCAAATTATAAACAATTTTTTTGTTTTCATCTTCAGGATCCTTGCCAAATCTTATAGCCAGAAAAAGAGGAGGTACATAGGCATAAACATTGACTCTAATATTCTGTATGAGTGGAGAAGGATTGACTTCATCACACAATGACGAACATTAACGGTGCTTACAAAGCTATCAGCTAAGCTAAATTCAAATATGAAACAGGAAATGTCAAGGCAGAGAAAGGGAAAATGTAAAGATGACGCTAAGAAAAGAGGTTGAGAGCTGCGAAACCAGCCTGGAAGCCTAAGAGAAGAAAGCCTTTGAACACTGCGCGAGGAAGAATGAGCTCTTATTTCTAGAACCAGCCAGAAACACAGGAGATGTTTTTCAGTTCCATAAGTAGGTCTCCAACCGTCATATGCTCTTTTGTTCTAGGATTTGATAAAAATGGTTTGAGTTTCCTCAGCTTTGATAATGACAAAATGTTACTTCCTTTTCAGGATTGCTGCTAGATTAAATGGCATAATCTGTTAGAGGCCAAGCCCTCTCTGTCCTGTCAGCATGGATCGGCAGCGGTCAGCACGGGGTATGTAGATCTTCAGTAGCGGTTATCTTAATGGGTCAGTGTGGAAGCAAAAACTGCGCTGATTAATCTCCAACTCAGGCCCAAAAGAGCAAACTATAGGGCATTTTCTGACAACTTTAAGGATGTCTAGTTTCTTTTTCCTTCTGCAGATATCAAGGAGAGTAGCGTACCAGGAGCAAGACTTAATCATTAAAGCAACAGCATGCTGAGAAATCTGGTCGTCTCCTCAAGATCAGAACTTTGATAGTTATGACAGTGTTATATATGACATCTGGAGAGATGAAGTTCAGAAATTGGAACTACGTGATTCTCCTTGCACCACTTTCTCTTTTAATATCTAACTTTTTTCAATATTTAACTTTTTTCTTTTTTCCACTTTTAATATATATATATATATATATATATATATATATATATATATATATGATGCAGAATTGAGCTTGAAAATTTGAGGCACATATGTATCACGCTAACTTCATAATTGCCTTTTCCCCCCACTCTCTTTTTTGCACTCCCACAATCTCTCTCCTCTTCTCTGATTCCCAATATTTCACCCGTTTGACTTTAAAATTTATTTTTTATTATGGTTTTCTTATATTACAGAAATGCAAGTCTAAAAAACATTGAAATGCCATCTTAAACCAATGAGAATGGCATATACCAAAAACTCAAATACAAAGAGATGCTGGCAAGGGTGCGAGAAGAAAGGAACCCTTTTATATCATTACTAAGACTGTAAACTGGCACAAGCACTATAAATGGTAAACTGGTACAAGTCTCTATACAAGCAGTATAGAGATTCCTCAAAAAGCTGAAAATAAATATGTCATTTGACACAGCAATACACCTTCTGGGTATCTTTCCAAAAGAGTTACAGCAACATTCAACAGAGATACACGTATATCGATGTACATACCAACACTAACAACAACTAAATGGTAGAAGATGCCAAAATACCTACACTTGACTTTCATTGAAGACTACTGAAGCTGTATCCATTTTAATAATATGTATTTGCAATACACAATGGATGCATTAATCTTGAAAAGTTCAATTCAGTGCTCTTTCTCTTATCATTCTTTTGCTATGTTTTTGAATACATAGTTGCTTAAAATACCTATTTATATTAGCATGCATGTTTTATTATTACTTTTTTTAAAAAGGTATTTAAAAATGTTTTTCAAATCCTTAATTTCTCCCATAATAAATTACAACACACATAACCTACACGAGCAAAAGATTCCAGAGCCCTCCACAATTTTTAAGAGTATAAATAGATCTTGAGACAAAACATTTTGAGAAACATTACATTATTTTGCTAAGTGGGATGGGGCGTTATATATGGGTTGAAGACACTGATGAGCCAGTAGCTTTTTTGAGCACGAGAGATATGTTCTGCAGTGATTCAGAACTTCTCTTTGTCCAGTGGTCTTCATTACGTCAGAGCATGTCCTCCAAAGTAACAGACCAAGTATTGTATCTCTTAGTTCCCTACACTAAGAAAGAAGTGTAATGTTGGTGAGGTTTTTGGATTTGGGTGGCAGCATGTGAACTTAGTACCGCATTGTCTGCTTTATCTAATGACACAGAAAGCTCACGGTTTGTGTCAGATTCACAACAGAAACAAGCTCCGCAGGATGTCAGACTGAAATGCATGCAGCCATGACTTGCTCCACAGGGCAGAGGCTACAATACTAGCTTTAAACGTGATTGGAAGAGATGCTGGTGGACTTTATGGCAAGCTCCAAAAAAAGATGCTAATATAGACGTTAGGTTCTTGAGCAAGGCTATGACAAGTGCAATAGAATTCTTCTTGTATTGGAAGAAGCTCAAAGTAGGAATCCCTAAAGATGCAATTTCTGACCATGGAATATGAAGTGACTCTTATTCATTGTAGGGGTTTGCCATAACTGGAATATCATTAGGGCCATTGTGTAAGTCTACTTGTTAGTATACTGAAATACTAATAGTTGGACAACATTATGAAGAAAAGAGTTGTATTAAATCATCTATCTAAAAGTTTTCAATTAGTAATAATTGTGCCTCAGATAAATCTCACTGGCTAAGATATTGCCCCTGTGCAAAGCTTCTAAGGGTTTAAGGACATGATGTCATCACCAGCTTCCCTATAGTGAGGACGTCAGCAAGAATGACCCTTTAACAGTAAAGAGCAAATTGGCAGGAGATCAAGTAGCCAGATAAGAAGCCAGAGAGATATTTACCAAAAGTTTTTTTTTTCTATATTTTGCTATATCTTTGTTGTTATTATTAAACCTGGCCTTACTCACCAGTTCACATTAGAAAATAACTACAAGCATGTAGTTCAAAAGACTGGTAAATTTTGGAAAGAAGAAGAAAAAAATTAAATTTCAAATGCCTTAGCTGAATATTGGAAGGTGCATACTCTGACTTGGAAAACCCAGAACACAGACATTCTTTGGAACCATATGGAGTGATAGCCGGAGTCAGGGGAAGGGACAGGGAGGGGATGGGAGGGTAAAAGGTGGGAAGTGATTGTAAACTTGATATGATACATAGGTGTATGGAATACCCAAATTCATTGTGAATACTATGTATTACATTTGTATATTAATAAAAAATAGTGTGTGTGTGGGGGAAGAAGCCAGAGAGAGAATCAGAGCTCTGGCTCAAGTTTTTGTAGAAACTTTCTATCACGTGAGCTAACTCAGGGCTCCTAAAAGAACTGTCTTCCAAGAGCAATTCTCCCAATGATCTAAGGATCTCCCACTAAACTCCAAATCCTAGAAAATGTATCACCACTCTGTAGTACTAAACTGTAACATCCATGCACAGGTAGTTGGATAAATCGTGACTACCACTAGCAATATCTGTGAAAATGAGCATACATATACCTTATGGGACATCAATTTTATTCCTCAGCATATACCCAGCAGAAAGACAAAATTTCTAAAGGAATTAATAATAGATCCATAAGGAACAAACTGTATGCCCATAGTAAGAATATTATTTAAAATATTTTAAAAGTCAGACATAGACAAATATATATTATATCATTCTACTAACAGAAAATCCCAAAACTGGCAAAACTTATTTGTAGTAACAGAGGTCAAGGATATTGGCTAAGAAGTGGGTATAATTTAGCAATTTCGGTGGCATGGAATGTCTTGTTCCTTGATCTAAGAGAGAGGCTATATACATGATCCAAACTCACCAAGTATATCATATACTCACTTCTGGGCAACTGTTGTATCTGGTTATGGGTTCAGGTTTCTGATAAGGATAACTCATAGTGAGAGAGGGAGTACAAGATAAGACTGGAGAGAATGCTATTTTACACAGAAAGTCAAGGAAATTCTCTTCTGAGAAAGTAGACTTCAAGAATGCTTTCAGTGACCTTATAGAAGTGAAAGAGAATTTTGTAAAGAATCTGCGAAAAGGATATTATTTCAAGCATAGAAAGGCCAACTCCGTGCACAGTGAGTGAGACGGCACGGCATTTGGTATATTTCATGAGCAACCAGAAAGCTCTTTGGACTGGAGTGGACTTCGGTGCGATTAAGGGCTGTCATAAATCAGACTGGTGGGGCAGATGTTAGATGAATGAGTCGTGTGCATATTGACATTTCTGGTCTTATTGTAATTATTCTTTGTTGTGTATCCATTAAATATGCATAACTATCTGTAATTTTTTTAGTCTATCTTCTGGCCTTCAAAAATAAAAACAATTAACAGAAGGGTAATCAGTTTGCTCAATTCCGGAGCTGAGTCTCATTTGATTTAATCTTTAAAATTTTGTCCATCCTACACAATTCCTAATGAAGACAGAAACCATCAGTTAATCAAGAACTTAGTTAATTTGAGAAAAAAAAGTGTTATGAAAAACATAGTTTGTTTATTCACTGTCACTGATGAAAAAACAGAGCTATATGCACTTTTTGTATAAACATACAAAACTTTTTTGTTAGAAAAGTCAGATTTAAGACACAAAACTGGCAACCATGGAAACCAACAACAGAAAATCTTTCTTTAACTTAAAGGGTTATATTGCTCGTAAAAAATAATTAGTCTAGGGAGGCTCATGACAAGTGAACAATGACATTTGAGGTGACTGAAATGTATGATCCGATGGCAAAAAATAGAAACAATGAGACTACTTTCTCCATTACATGAGAAGCTAGACACGTACACTCCAACCTATGAGAGTTTTTCCTTTGAAATTTAAAAATAGAAGCATCAACATCATAACGCGGAGTATAGCAGTAACAACACACACAAGAACAAGAGAATACACAGTCAAAGTCGTGAAGTCATGGGGAAGTTTCCCTGAAAGTTGCAAATGACCTGCAAGGAGCCCTTGACCCTCCTGCCTGGAGGGAGTTGCTCCTGGAAGCCAGAAGCACTACATGATAAACAAAACCATAGCACTGCTTTTATCATTCCTTTCTCACGGAGTCCACCTTACAGTGCTGCAAATCTTGAGGACGGTTCCTGCCACAGCCAATGGCACACAGTCAGCTCCAGCTTGAAAAGAGTTTTACAGTATAGCTAGGGCCCACTATCTGTCCCTTGTCTTTTCTTACAATTTATTTTCACCCCAGCAGGCAGCACCTCACAATGTCATTACTTTGCCAGGCAGCTTGTACTTTGCATGAAGCCTGTTTTTGAAAGACCTCATATAAACAGTGCTATGCATCACTGGTGATGTGCTGCACCTCTAGGAGGGCATCGGAAATTTATGAGCAGCAAGTACAACCTAACCTGGTTGCTAAAGTGACCTGACTCTGCAGCAAATCAGTGGGGATGGTCCTAGTGACTTGGTTAGATGTGTCCTAGGTAGTCGGTACTGCAGTCACCACAATTTCAAGAAAGTAGATATGTAAACAAAGAATGAAGAAAACAAATATTGTCTTCCATGGATTCTCCATGAGGAAGAAGCCACAAATGGATAGAAAAGCCATCAAGAAACAACCAGCATAAATAAGCTATTTCAGTACTTGAAGGATTGAAAAGATTGACTGTATCCTCATCAATTTTTGTTGGGATAAATATTCTTATACAATTTGATCTTTTCTTCAGAAGTAATCATAGGCACAATAAATCAAACAAAAGCCAGTTAGAAATTCATCAGAATCAAATTTTTTACTGAATTTCATTTAAGATTATAAATATCAAGATCACCACTACTTCGAGCAAAAGCAAAGTTTTTAAAAATAGAAATATGGCTTTTATTTATTTTTTATCATTTTGTGGTACCAAGATTAATTCTAAGAAAGGATATTGGTTCTATACCTGGAGAATGACCTTGTAACCTCTGCTTTCTTACAAAAAAGAAGCCAAATGTTGGAAGTGCTTTAAGTGTTTCAGAGTAAAAGTCCTGAATGTATTTTTAGGCTTTAAGCAACAATAAGATTCTGTCACATTTTAACAATAAAATATTGTTTAAAATGTATTGAGATGTACAGATCATCCTATGAGGAAAATAAATCAGGATTGTTTATTTCGGATTACACAGGCTATGAAACAAACTTGGCCAGGTTAATAATTGGTCTGAGGTCAGAAACATTTTTTCTGTCTTCACCACAGATACAGAGCCACGAACGCCAGTAAAGTAAAAACTAAAGATTATCATTGAAAAATCCAGTCCTCTTCAATGTCTGGATCCAAAGTCTTTCCTATCACGAGCAGGTGACTTGAAAAGGAGCAGGCTGGGGTGAGAATTCTGTGTAAAACGAACCTGGCAATGTCAGGTAATTTTACTCTATTTTTTTTTTTTTGCCCTCCTTTTTACCCCAAACCTCAAGGAAATTATAAGGACAATAATGATGACAAAGGACTGAAAAGTCACTACAGTATCAGAACAAATTTTCCTACGTAGTCTGTGCCTGCACAGGTGTGGCGGTACCGTACGGGTGAATCAGGAGAGTGTGTGGTTCAATTAGAGTGGCAGGCTTCATGATGGCATTGACCTTCTCAGCCAGCAACAGAGCAGTAAGGAAATCTCCAGAACATACTATTCTCAAAGGATGACATGGAGGAAAAGACAGAAAAAGGAAGACGAGGAAGGAATGTCTTGCTCTCGTCTAGCCTGTTTCTTTCTTCTTTCCCTTGAAAAAATGGCATAATGACTGGTGTCTCAGGGAGCATCACTTTGTTCCGTCCTACCCAGCTTCCCTGATAAAAATGCCCTGGACCATCCCCTTCCTTGAGTTTCTTGATTCTCTGTCTGAGCTTTGCAAAGAAACTTGTGTTCTAATGATGTTTTTCTGTGCTTCATTGCAAACACTCATACACACATATGCACACGCACATGTACACTCACATACTGTACTACATCACATATTATTACAAATTTTATTTCAACACTCATTATTAAGTTAGCCTTACTTATAAAAGCCTAACACAGAAGCTTTCTTTGTCCATTTTTTTCTAATATAATTCAAAATTTTTATGTCTAAACTAACTCACTTGCTTCATTTTTGTTTGTTTGCAATGCTTTGGAAAACAGCATGGTTTCTAGGCTTGCAAAGGAAGTGAAATTTCAGTATCTACCATAAACAGCATATTCATTCTGCTTCCTAAAGAATGAAAACACCTGTTATAGTTCCTTGTTGATTGCTGACTTTTATATGAACATTTGGATGAAAAGTAATGTTTGCAAAGATAACATATATAAAATATTCAAAAACCAACTGCAGAAATGAAAAACAAAAAAGTAAATGGGACTGTACAGTTGTTTATTTTAACAAAATAATAAAATCCAAGTGGATTGAAATGTGTTGGAAGAAACAGTCTTCGTTAATAAAAACAAGAAGAAAATAGATAAAGAATTTAAAAGTAATGCCTAGCTACGAAATGTAGAAATACCTAAGATTCAACCTGTCAGTAGAAGTGGCCCTGCTGATCTGTCAGCATACTTTAGTCACCTGGTTTTCAAATAGGAGAGACAGATGAATTTGTTGCATGTCTCTGAAAGCGCCTCAAATCCTACACACATTTTAAGTTGCTACTTAAACCTGATACACTTATTGTCTGTCTTTTTAAATCGAAGTGTTTATTTCTTACTGTTTACCCAGGTAAGGGGTACACTGAGTCACTGCTTCCAGCTCAGCTTCCTATAACTTCCGGTGCTACAGTCATGGAGACATGGCCAGAGTAATACGAAGAAAACACTGAGACAGGAAGACTCATTGCTACCAAGAGTGACAAGCTCGGCCTAATTATCGTAAATTAGCATACTGCTCAATTGCTAAAGAAATTAAGTATCTTCTTGTATATGGCTGCAGAAAATTTATTTCACTGTACTAACATGTTCAAATATGAAATGACATCTCTGACCAATTTGCTATTGAAATCAACTTTTTATGTACTTGACCCTCTTTTTAAGTCCTAAAAGGTCTTTAATCACAGATTGATAACTTTACTGCAGGAAGTCTACATATGGAACTCTTTCACTGGTTCTTTTATGCTACCAACATACTCAGAATATTAGAATGCCACGGACATAGTAAGAAATTATGTTTTATGTAGCTTTTGGATAAAAAAATCATCAGTAGAAGAAAAAGTATGTTAAGGATTTAACCATCAGAAAAGACCTGCATTTAATTACTCTGCACAAGAAACAATTTTAGTGCTTTTTGTTATTAAATTTTTTGGAAATGTTATTTATGTTTCATTCACAGAAATTGAATTTTACAAATAGCAGCTAATTCTTTTATTAACTCAGAGCCAAATTACTAATTTCAGTATTAATGATCAGCTTTGACATGTTTAAAAAGGGTAGAAAGTACTTAATAGACCTGTCTCCAAGTCTGAAATGAACAACTGCTCAGGGAAATGGAATTGGTCAAAGATACATTTTCTTTCTGCCAATCTGTGAAATATAATATAATTATTCTCTTTTAATGAATCTCTCAAGGAGGAGCAATTTTTCAGAGCTTGAACAGGTAAAATGTAATGATAATGGGAGCAGCTTTGTAAATAAAAGGATGAAATGAGATTATTATTTTGTGCCATATTATCGAATAATTAGAATAACAGTGTGGCATTCATCAGCCATTTGAACTTTCTCAAAAAAACTCCCCAGGGCTCATTTAAATTAGCCATGTTTATCCATGGAGACTTTTTGTCTTATTTTAAATGACTGTCACCTTATAATATTCAGGCTCAGTAGTTAGCTTAATCTGATTAATAGCTAACACGGTGCAGCAGCCAACAGACCCTGCCTAACACAGACATTTAAAAACCTCAACTTTATGAATTTATAGTTTATCAAAAGAAAAACAGTGGACCAGTTTTCATTAAGCCAGAAGAATGAGTATTCAGTGCAGGGGGATCGCTATCTGTACGAATCTCTATCGATTTCCACAAAAATGGAGTGAGCTGGACACCATCCAAGAAGCTACTATTCATATGTTAACTAGCTTTATATAATAAAAGACTATATTCATGGAAACTGAATTCATGGCCATGGAATGCTAGTGATTAGTTGCTTTGGCTAACCCAAAGTCATTATTCAACGATAATTAAGTAGATGGTAGGATTTGGTTCTTTTAAGAAATGGGATATTTGCTCTCTCCTACACATTCCCAGCACTTTTCATGGCTAAAGAAATGTGTACAAGGGGTACCAAATGACTCAGTGTGACCACTTTAGCATATCCCTAAAGATTACCAGAAAAATAATTATAATTAGTGGTAAAATGCATGTTTGATATTTCATGTGTATTTCCTTAAATCTACAAATGAGTCATCATTTCACAAGATGGTGCAGTGGAAGTTTTACTCTCAATCAGATTATAGTATTTCTTAGTTATTTATTTTCTATATTGATGAGAAACACGCTTTAAATACTAATGGGTAAAATTAGACCTCAACTTATATTTAACATTTAACATAGTTGAGTTAGATTTATGTTCTTTGGAATACAGCTTTAATTTTTTCAGCTTTTAAAAAATATCACTAATTTAGTATCATATGTTCTGATGATTAGAAAAATAATTATGAATTTCCTGGGGGACATCTATTTCCTGAGCCTCAAATCATCAGCCTCAAAGGAAAAGACTGCCCCAGGGCTTTGTATTTAGGAAATTTGTATGATCGACGCATATTTAGAATATTAAATTTTATGCAACACTATTCGAATGCATGCTCCACAAGTGCTATTTAATTAATGAAGATGATAAAACCAGCCAATACTTATTTAATACGAAAAACTGCTTTATATTTCTATCATTGAATAAGTTAAGTTCACTTCAAATTATCATGCAATCTTCAGCCGGGTGGAAAATCTGCTATTGTTCTCAACACACTCGGGATTGGACACATATGTCCTAGAAGCAAGATGATGATTTTATCACCAAACTCAGACATCAACATGTACAGCTAGTGACATGGCAAAGCACTTGCATTTTCCATCCTTCTTGGAAGTTACAATTAAAATCAATTACTAGAAATGTAGAGACACAGAGCAGTATTTAGCAGTTTGAAAGCAAGGTAAACTGCCTCAAAAATCACAAGACAAAAGATTGAGCCTTAACTGAAAACCTTGAAGAAATAAATATGTGATTTCATAAAGAAGGCAGCGCAAAGACAAGAGCACCTGGCCTTAGCTATTTTAGGTTTTTATACACAAGATGTACATCTGATATTTTTGAATTTATTTTTTATTACTGTTTTATAAACTTTTACATTATGCTTCTTTTGAGGAATATCATAGTGCTACCACATTAAGATATCCAGATATATTATGTAATCTGAAATTGCAAACCACTGTTATGACATTTAGGTAGCTTTATTATTTGCACTACTCATTTCTGAAAAATTTTAAAGGAGGCAGTTTTAAACATACAATTAGCAACTCATTTTTAGACATCTCCCTCAAGGTTATTAGACAGCAAATGTTTGAATTTATCTATTTTAAGGCAATGAAATTATCATGGTCTTAGTACATGCATACTTTTTTTAATGAAATGCAACATCTCAAATGCCATGATCTTTTTGAACAACTTTAACATCCAGGTATAATAATGCTCCATGAAATCCTGTTCTTGTTTCTAAATTTAATTGATTTAATCACTGAATTTAAATGCTTGGAAATTGTTCTGCTTGCTGGGGTTTGAATGCCAACTACATCATCTACAGTTCTAAAATGAATATTGCATTTTATATTTAGACAACTTAAAACACTGCCTTCTAAATTACCCTAAGTAACCCACAGAAATGCTCAGAGAAATTGGCGATAATGGATGACAAACATTGCTTACCATCAACTTTCCAATGCATATAACTTCTCTAAGGTATAGAAAATACCAGCGTCTTACTCCTTAGGATTTTCTGTGTGCATTTTTCTGGGTAATGTAATATACACCACCCACAGATTAATCCTGTCCCTTCTAGAGCTAACCACATTCATGTTATAGATGAATAGTTACTTTATTTATCTTTAAAGAAAAAAGAAAACTCAAGTTTTGCCAACTGTAGATAATTGCTCATTCATTCTCTTTGATCAACTTCATTTAGACTGACTCACTTCGTCTCCACAATTTCTGAGAGTTTAAAAAAATATGAATAATAATGGATGCAGAGAAACTTTGTCACATTCGATCAGAAACACAGTCAGTAAAAGAGCCAGTGGTTAAGTCTCCTGCAATTCCACAGGGCAGAGAAAAATCAAATAGGGTAAATGGAGGCATTCTTAGTATAAAAACACAGAGGAAAGTTTATTCTCAAAAAGCTCATACATTCCAATTTTATGTGAGAAGATTATAAGGAATAAAAATCATATTTACACTGATAGACTGAGCAAAAGATTAGAGGTAGTAGAAGTTGCAATAAAAGCCCAGTGTAATTTTTTAAACTTTCTTTTCTTGTTTGTCCCCTCTACGCAATATCTGCCGTAAATGATAAATGATTATTATTTTAGTTGTTTTACTCTATTTTTACAAAAGTAGGTTTAATTCAAAGGAAAAAAATGATTACTATTATGTATAACAAGAAACAGAATTCACAAGCATACAGGGAAAACTGTTACAATCATGTAGATAAATAGAGAGATAGATACAAATATTTGATGAGCTTTAAAATATTTATGAGCGTACTTGCTAAACCATCTCTGTTTTCATCAGTGAGTGCTAGGCTTTGGGAAATTATGAACAAGAAATTAAAGTTGGTAAATGTGAATGAAATCACTGAAAATTTCCTGGATGACATAATATGTTAATTAGTTTTTAAGACAAACTTTCTTATGACAAGTACCTGGCTAGCTCTACTCATATGCAAGGCAGACAGTCACCTACTTAATGAGGTTTCAAGCAGGAAGTCCAGCTGTTCCTGGCTGCACCTCCCCTAGCTTCTGGCAAATGCTTGAAACTCTATGGTTGAATGTGATTGCTTTTGCTCAGTGTATTTCCAACTTTCTTAAAGCAGTCAAGAACTTTTCCTTTGCTTTGATTTGCACTTTGCAACTGAAGCAATATTTTAAAAACCAGTAAAAAAAGACAAGATCAGAATTTTATTTGTACGAATATATTTTGATGTACAAATGACTACACTTTTCAATATAATCAATCTAAGGGAATAATGGAATTTCCTTGGTGGAAGAGAGTTACAATGCTATTGTTATCTTAATTTTCTTTACTTCTAAATAGTACTCTTCATTTACAATTAAAATATTTACATTGTCACCTTGTTTTCATTTCCACTGATTACCATGTGCAACTTGGTTCTTGTACCAAACAAAACTATATAAAGTAGCTAGACTTTTAATTTCACGAATTTACATGTGCTAGGGGGTAGTAAGTCCATCTGTTAAATTTCCCTTATTAAATATGCAAAGGTGTGTTCTTTTAGCTTGCCATACAGAATTATGAACTCCAACAAATGCCCCAGTTATCTATTATATTTATAAACGTATTTGTATATAAATGTATGTGAGGATCTATTTATCTATCTATCTATCTATCTATCTATCTATCTATCTATCTATCCTGTTTATCCATCTAACCAACTAACTGGGAAAAAGAAAAAAAAACAGAAGAGAAAGTTCAGAAGCTCTCAGCGACACAATTAATAACAGTAATTTGGTTTTATCTGGTAGTACAAATTAATAATTTGAGGAATGTTAGGATGACAACTGTTTTCATTGGATGCAATTTAGGATATTTTTGTTGAAGACTATTTTTTGTTCCAAAATAATGCAATGAATTTGAACCAAATTTTGCAGACCTACTGAAGAATTACAGTTATAACTCAGTGGAACACAGTATGAAAAATAATGTTTTAGCTGAAGGCCTTTATATCTTTTAAAATGCAAATATCTCTACCTTCATCTGCAATCAGTCATTTATACATTAATGTGAATGAATTTATTAGACATCTTGCTGAGGTTAATTTAGAATAGGGGGAGATAAAGATGAACTCAGAAGCTGAAAGACACAGAAAAGATTAAATATTAAGGCTAGAAGCGATGAAGACCAACCGAGCCTATTTTACAGTTTGGCTTCAAATCTATGCCTTCTGTATACAGCACACTCAATTGTGTTTTTGCACAGCCACCCAAAGAAAACATCTAGTGAATCTGATGAGTGTGAGTGTGAATATGTTTCAGAATTGAATCCCAATATTTTAGTGTATTTCAATGAAGTATCGTAATTAAATGAATTGCACATAAATTTGTTCACTCTGAATTAAGTTTACTATAGAATTTACAAGTAATAATGAATTCTTTAAAATATTCTGATCTTATGTGAACATACTCAGAAACTGTAAGCAGATCATGTACAACTTAGTGTAGTAAAGACGCGATGCACCAAATCTAATCTTGTATCTTTGGTTTATGCCATTTATTTAAGTAAAAAAAAATTGTGCAATGGTTTTCCTACTTTAAATTCTCTTATTAAATGTAATAATTTATCTCTGTTGCTTGAACTTAGTTGTATATTTTCTGTGCATTCCTCAAAAGAGCTTTTCAAAATTTAAAAGAAAATATTCTATTCCCAAATACAGTAAAACATTAGCTGCAACTTCTGATACATTTTTATGAAAGGTTACAATGACATTCAAAAATTCTACAATGTGAAAAATATATTCCTGAGTCACAAACCCTGTAGGTTCCACTTGCTCCTTTCTCAGTAGGATGGGAATTTAATTCTAATGTTTCCCAGTAGAAAACAAAAAGACAGGGAGAGAACGCTTTCTCTGCATGTATGAACACTGAATTGCTAAAACAATAGCTATGGCTAGTGTGTCTGCTCTTTCCTTTAACTTGAATTCCTGTGAAAAGCAGAGAGAGAGGGTTGAGTGAAGCCAGGCAAACCTTGCCTGCCCACAGCAGCTCCACACAGGGTCGTATACAGACGTGTCTTTACAGACACTTGTCTGCGTGGAGCACAGCTTGTGGCAAAGATGTTTTCCACAGCTCAGTGGAGGAATGGAGTCTGCATCTGAGCCACTGAGACTCAATTTGGCTAAATACCTGGAATGTGGATCTGAGAAGGACATGTCTAGTATTGGACTGTAGTGGCAGAAAATAAACCTGGAAATGTTTTTGTATAAATTATTTCATATAGTGTAACAGAGCTATGTGTAAGGAGAGAACCAGAGAAAGCATGTCTAATATATGTTAATAGAACTGGCACAATTAGAAGAGGTTTTACTTTGTTTTAAATTTGGCCCTAGTATGATCTCTAAGACAATTCTAGCTCTTATGAACTTTTCACTATGCTTAGAAATCTACTAACCTTACAGTTAAATTCTTATTTAAATATAAATAAAATATTGATATCAGTAATCCCATAACCTTATTATATATATATATCTATATATACATATATATATAGATATATAAGACATAACACAATATTGTTATCAGTAATTCCATAACCTCATTATATATATATATATATATATATATATATATATATATATATATATATAACATATAATCTTGGTTCACAGCCCAGGCTGGTCCTGAACTCAATATGTAGCCCAAGCTGGCCTTGAACTCATGGCAGTGGTCTTGCTTCTGTCTCTGGAGAGCAGTTCTAAGAGTATAGACATGCGCCAACAACACCTGGATAATAATCATAAGTATTTCCCGCTCAAATGGAACTGTCTTTGCGTTCTTTATATATTTTATTTCAAAATGCTTTTCTCCATATTTTCACAGGGTCATAGTATTTTCTGAGTATAAAATATTTAAATTGATTTGCTGTAGTTTTATACTTGAATAATTACACAATTATTCAGGCTTATGTGTACATTTGAGGGGCATCAAAAGTTACTATCACTGGCAGGTTACAAGAGACTTTCTTTTTAGACTGTAGCCCTAACAATTTAGCACCACCCCATCCATCTTTGTCATCCATGTGATATCAACTTCCGTACAACACAAGTCATCGGCTGTGAAACTTGACCCAGATACAACAACAACAACAAACCACAGAGCTACGGCCTACCACCGTCACGTCTACCAGCCAGCTTCACGTTATGGATTTATTTACACTGAGCTTTTAGCGTTGGAGCTTCTCTACATTTTGTCCCTGCTACAGAGTTGAGAAAATGCATTTTCTTATTTCCCATTGCTGTCAATGCTATTAGATAAACCTTAGGAAGTACCAACACAAACAATGGAGAACAGCCTCACTTGGACATCTTCATAAAATCCACCAAGAAATAGGAGTCATACCCCACTCTGAATTATAACATACTGTAATCAATTTGAAAATTCTGTCCCACAGCTTTTGTATCTGATTTTGTTAGTCTTAAACTTTCTATTTCCCAGGTCTCCTAATTTTTGATATTGTTCTTTTGGAAGAAAACGAAGCAAGATAGTAAAAATACATTATGTGATACTGAAACATTCCATTATATGTGGTACTTAGAACAATGGTTTAGTATGTCTTCAATGTCATCACATGACTTAAGAAAGACAAAAACCGGATCTCTTAGAATAAACATTAAAAAGGATTTAATGAGGCCCTTGTCATAATCACTCAGTCATCCTGACCAAGGTAATCACATTCCAGAAGAGTTTAATGTAAGTGTATTTTTTTATTTTTAGCTACACACACACACACACACACACACACACACACACACAAATACATGCACCATTAATTTTTACACCCTGTGGCGAAAAAGTGCACAAAATATTTTGAGATCCATTCTAACATTATTTAACCTTTCATGGCAATTTAATAACACAAAAATGCATTGCATAAATATATGACTTATTATATTCCAATAGAAAACTCTTTTTAAATTAGCTGTTGAAATAAGATTAACAAAAAACTTAGCAAGCATTTAATTGTTAGAAATCTTACCTTGACTTGCAAATTTCAACTCCTTAGCATCTGTGAGTGTGGGCCTTTTGTCAGAGCCTTTTTTCTCTATCCTTCGATGGCTTCTTCTCTTCTTAGACTCTCCCCAAAGGTTGGATCCTCCGTGCATGCTTGGGATATTCAGAATAGCAATTCCTTCCAGCGAGATGTTTATTAAATCTATCTGTACTCCATCACACTAATCAGTAAAAAGAAAACAACAAAATTGTGAGTTGTTTCATCTTTTGTGTTTTGATTTTCTTCATTTTCACTTCCCTATTTTTTCATAGGGGGGGGGTTAAATTTGTGATCTTATCATTTTTAAATGAATCTTCCAAAAACACCTCAATGTTTGCCCTAAATGTCAATATCAAACAATAAAGGGACATTAACATCAGTTAGTTATTATCAATAATAAACAAGCTGTCAAATCAAATCACAAGTATGTCTTTGTTTATAACACATGGTACTCTCTTGCCCATAGACCCAGCTGCAAATTTCCAGTGTGTTACATGAGATCGATTCTGGGAAGGAAGTATGGTCAAATTTCAGGCAGAAATTTTAATGATTGGCACCTATGGGAAAGTATGGCATAGTACAGAACATTATCGGGGGAAAGTAAAGACACAGAAATTGTGACTCATGGTTTCCTTTGGGTGGGTGCGAATGGCTTGACAATCTTTATTTAAAAAAAATCACAAAACAGACATTTAAATAATCTCAATCACTTTGGAGTGACCAGGCAGTTTCTGGACTAGATAAAGTTCTTAATTGAATCTGAAAGTCAGTGAGAAGTGCAGTGTTCCAAGTAAACATGGAAGACCAGGCATTGTGAGTCAGGGACATAACTAGAGTAGCAGTGACAGGATCTCCATCCCAGCGTTGCCCCCTGGCTGCTATGACAATGTTTTAAAAGGGAATAATCATCTAGCCTTCTTGTTTTACTTGATGACAAATCTCTGTTGAATATGAAAAATGGAACTCACTGACAATGCTTTTCAACAATCACAAAAGGTATTTTCAATTTTTAAAAATTTTCTGTTCATTTCTGCAGATGGGCACATGTGAAGAGTAATACAGCTATTTTGCATCGTTTGAGTGGCTATACATTCCTCTGCAGTCTTTTCTTTTAAATAGCAGTTAATATAAATATATATCATAAATTGTTCACCAATTTTCAATACAAGCCATTACAAAATGAAATTACAAGGCAATATAAGAAGACGTAGAACTTTTTGCTTCTATAAAGTGGAATTTTGTTATAGATAAAAATTTCATAAGTTGAAGTATATCTGCAGAGGTTTATTATTTTTGTCACTACATCTTATTACAAAATAATTTCTCAATACTAATTTCATTTCTCATGGAAATCATAACCTTTTTAGGCTTAGGAAAGATAATTTACTACCTAAATGATAAAACAAAACCTTCTCTTTTACCACATCCCCCACCTCATACTGAATATCAGATTACATCTTTTTCATCAAAAAATAAATACTATGAAATACAGCAACACATCTTGTGCCTTCTTGGCAGAGGCAGAAACAAGCTCTAGAGAAAGAGCCAAGGTTTCATCAGTTGTTTCAACAAGGGTAAAACCAACGTCTGGATCATGCCTTTCTTTTTCTCCAGAAACAAGTGATTTTCCCCCCTCCTTTACATGTATTAAATGGAGATGATTTCTTTTTACTAAAGAATTCTGCTCATGTGTATACTCACTTACTGCTATATATTCTAGATAAACAGATATTAATTTCATAATTAAAAGTAATCTTGTGTAAATACCCTGCAGGCCTCAATGAATCAAACACATACTGTGTGTCAGGCCTCCCACTGTCTTCAAGTGGAATGTACTGGCTGGATAATTAGATAGTACATATTTTTTAACCTTATTTGCATGCATATTATATCTTTTGCACACTGACAAGCAGCAGTAACAACAAAAGTCAGATTACCACAGGGAATTCCCACAAAGAAGTCTTCATTCCTTATAATTTGCAGCCTAAATTAAAATAATTTGATCTTTGACAAGGATGAAATGTCAAGCAGAAGGGGGTCCTCTACAAGCCACGGCCTGTGGCTTCTGAAATCTGCCTAATTTATGTCAGTCACTTCTTAATACATATTTAAGTGTTACACGAAAAAGATGATAAATATGCAATCTGACACCTTTGGTATTTCCCTGCTGTTAATTTATAAAGGTCTGGCTTCCCCCAAACTGACTAAAATCATTTAAATAACAGAAGAATCGTGAAATAAGCTGGAGTTGGGGCCTGGCTTCCATTTTCACTCAATATTGAACACAGCAGGTAGTACACTAGGACAATTATTTGACTAGGCCTTAGCACCCCACTGTGACAAGTTACTTTCAGAATTAGTGAAGGAGGATTCCTTTGTTCAACTGCAGAAAAAGAAAGCATGCTGCAAATAGGCTTTTTTCTTTATAATTGAACTAGTGGAGTTACATGCAACAACGGAAAAACACCAGTGTCTACTACTTTTTATGTTTGCAATCTTCAGAGCCATGTCATGTACAGTTTTAAGGAAACAGAGCAAGTCATTCCTTGAGAAGTTAAAAAAAAATCGCTTGGAGTCGCCAAGAACAAGGGCTGATGAAGAACACTGGTGTTTCTTTGAGAGCAGGACAATGTACTTAAATAAATTGCTATTTATTAATGACTTGTTTCTACTAGTTCTTGACCCCAGGCGACCTTCCTCTGTTTGTTTTAACATTATGTTCATTAGTCTGGAAAATTTCAGGGCTAGTATTGATGGAGACCAGGAATTGTAGCACACAAGTTAAGTATGTGAAAATAAAAGCAGAGGTAAAGGTGATGAAATATAAACAAGTTATCACACAGTGTCAGGTAATATTTTCACCCTCTTTGAGGATTTATGATTTTTAGAAAAGTAGCTACAGAGGAAAAGAATATAAAAGCTTAAAAGCTAACAGCCTCAGTTCGTCAATAAATCCTGAATATTTTTATTATGTAGGAAAAGGTTATTAACATTTCATAGTATGGGAGCTATTTCTAAGGTTCTATGCTATGATTCAATTGTCTATTCTGCTTAATTTTAAAATTGAAGACATGATTTCCATAAAAATTTATCTAAAAAAAGAGGTTTTTGCCAATGTATATTAGTCCAAGTTCTAAAATTTTGGATAGGTTTAAGTACGGATAGTAAATTTCACAAGATACAATAATGATAGACTCTAATTTTTTCCATTTTGAGTTTGATTTTAAGCTTATATTAGATAACAATGCTTCATAATTTTAGTCGATGAAACAAAAACATTGTTTTATAGATAATTTTCACATTACCATTCATAGGGCAGGCACTACCATGAGAAGCAATCCTACAGTTTTTAAGAATTCTGTTTTCTCAGTTACTAAAACTCTTGCCTTTCAAATCCTGATAACATTTTTTGTGACCTTGATGTTCTTGTCCTTTGTTGATTCTTGAGATCAGTTAGGTTTATAAAAGTACTTAATCATTATGACAAGTCTCAGTATTTGGGGATAGAAAGTCTCAGCTTTAATATTTACCATGAGGTGTTTAGTCTTGATTGTCAACTTAATAAGCTCAGGATACATACGCAGGATTTCAGCAAAGCACATTTGTGTGCGTGTCTGGGTGGGTCATAGGGCTATGGCCTTGGAAACACTGTGTGCTCTGTGGTCTTCCTTTGTGGCTCTTCCTTGTCTATCTGCTTCCTTGCTGCTATAAATTAAGCAGCTTCTTCCATTTTGCCTTAGCATATTTGCTAACCACAGATCAAAACCTCTGACACCGAGAGCCCAAGCACCTTTTCTTCTTTTAAGTTGTGGGTTTTAGGTGTTTTGTCACAGGAACAAAAACCTGACCAATACACTATCCTTCTTAGTCTTACCCCAAACAACTGACATACATAGAATGGGTCTTCACTTTCTCTCATTTACTTTTTCTGGTACATGGAACAAAATAAAAGGATACTCTGGACAATGTCAATCCTAGACGCCGACCTGGAGATCTTCAGCATTCTCCCAAAATATGTTAATCTAAACTTTGTTTTAAAAATATTTTCCTGTGAATTTTCAGTTTTTCATTTCACTTAGAAGAGAGATGAAATTCTTAAGAACCAAAACCTTCTATTTGTAAATCACTATCTCTGACGGTATGTGTGTATGCATGTGTATATGTGCATGTATGTGCATGTATGTCTGTGTGCTATCTCTGCCTGCATGTGTGTATGCATGTGTATATGTGAATTTGTGTGCATGCATGTGCATGTGTGTGTCCTTTTTCCTAGTAGGCTTTCTCCTTAGATTTGATTATTTGGCTGTTGTGTGGCTGTAATAGTAGCAAGTTGGAGCCCAACCTGAGCACTACAGCAACTTAACAACTTTGTCTCAAATAAACAAACAGAAGGGGCTGAGCTGACAGCTCAGAGCAGAGGCCCTGTGTTAAGTTCTAGTACTACAAAGAAGGGAACAGCAACACAATTCTTATTTCCCTTAATTTTTTTAAAAGAAAAAGCTCAAATTTGCAAGATTTGCAATATCTAAAATTTCAAATGTTTGATGAAAAATTGTTAGCACCACGCATGAAGTAGAATTAACATCAGGCGAATCTTAGCTGTTATCTTTACAACTACTACCCATGATATCTGTCCCACTCCACGCATCTGCTCCGTTTGAAGATGGCCCCTAGATGAAGAGGAGAGTGAAATAAAGAAGACATACTGAAAATGACTTGTTTGTGAAGAAACTGCCAATAAAGCCAATATCCATTGCTCGAGGTTCTGTTGTTACTAATGTGGTTTAGCCCCTGCTATATATTTTTCAAGCCATAGTTGGTATGATTTTAGGCCACATAGGAAGCAATAGCAAGCAGAATCAAATTTCCGAATTGGCTGTTTTTGTTATATTTAATTATGAAGTAACCTTGAGGGTAGAAAGGCATATTCTGCTAATATGATAGACTGGATTTATTAAAATGTGAGCAGAGAGGCACATTTGGCATGGCTGTCTACACACAGATACACAGACACACACACACACACACACACACATACAGGAACACGCACACAACTTCCACAGCAACATAATGGGAAGTGCATACAGTGCTGACTCCGATTTGTGTAGGGATATGCATCCAAAAAAACAACTTATTTCTTGTTGTCCGGATTTCTTGAAGTTTGTCTTCAATAATGTTTTTAAAAGATGTAAACCTTTGTAGAATCAAATCTTTCTGTTTTGTCATTATTGAGAAATTTAAAACCCCAATGTTTTCCACATTCATTTCCATTCAAATGTCTTTGATCATATAATACACCCTACTCAGCCATATTTTACTGTGGTGTCACATATATATTTCTCTGCTGATTGGAAGTCCTTCAGTTTGTGTTCAGGAACAGGATAAGGGACACTGACGTGCAGGAACACTTAAGGCCTTACATGTTACCTCACCGAAGCCATTCTAAGTTTTGTGGTTTTTTTGTTTGCTGGCTTTTCGGCATCTGTTATTGGCTGTTTTTGCACATAGGTTTCAGAGTATGAGAAATGATGAAAACCCACTATATAGAAAAAGTTTATAAAAATAATGATCTATGAAGGTAAAATAACTGTAGATTTTTAATATAAATATATATGTGTACGTACAAATAAGCATGTATATTTTAAAAAAATGACATACATAACTGCATACTAAATATATATGGCAAGTATAACTATCATAATTTATATTATTAAATAATTAAATATTGTTAGTAATACATAGTGTTTCTCAAATTTTTATATAATATGCATTCATAGATACAGTGCCTTGAATCATAATCACTGCAAGTCCATCTTGGACCCGGATCATTTACCTATGTGAACATAATCCTTTCAAAGGATATGATTCATATGATTCATTCTACTAATGAAGGATTTCCCCACAATCTAAGTTATCCAGGTTACTTCTCATATTTGATGTCATTTTCTAATCATGAGAAAAAGTGTGAAATGGTGATATTAAGAATATGATTATTTTGGGCATTACTATAAATAACAGCAAATTAGTTAAGGTAACAAAGAATCTAGACAGGCTGTGATAAACTTTGGAGTCCATACAACTACTTTTTTTTTTTTTTTTTTTGAGACAGAGTCTCACAGTGTAGCCCAGGCTGATTTTGATCTCATTATGTAACCCAGGCTAGCTTTGAAATCATGGCAATCCTCCTGTCTGCCTCAGCCCCCTGAATACTGGGATTAGAGGTATGCACCATCACACCCAGCTTAATGTAGTGCTGGGGATGTGATCTTAGGTGTGTTGTACCTGGAGTCCCCAAAACTGCTAATGTTGGCCACATTATCACCTGATTATGCATCTCTAAATATTCAAGTGCCAGCACATAATTTATTCATTTTAGAAACTAAACACCTAAGATAGTATCTGTCAAGTTGTATTACTTAATCATTTTGTATCATTTCATAATTCTATTCCTCTGTCTTACTATTTATCAAAATAAAATTTTTCTCTATTCTTTAATACTTAAAATCTTTCAATATGTCCCTGTCTTTTATAACAAGTCTTCAAAAATTTCAGTCCTGCACTTTCTATATTTTTGGTAGACCTATTGGCTCCAGATCTTTTCAAAGCGAATCTTTTCTTATTATCTTTGCTCTCTTTCTGGGCATTTCCACTTCCTATATATGTATTGGGGTGAACAGCAACCTTGGGAACTGAGACAGCCTCGTTAATGAATGGGAATGGAATTGGACATTGTGTTTTTTTTAACGGCTATCAATGAAAACAAGTATAGTTTTGGTGAACTGTGTTTTAAAGTTTATGGTACATTGAGACCTGAAAATAGTTTTTTTCTTAAATTTAGCTTGCAACTTTTTCCATTTTCTTCAACTGTTTTAACTTGCAACTCTCTTGCCCACAAAGCACACTGACTTCTTAACAGATTTCCAAAGTTGTGTTCCAATTCTCATTTTCCACATTTTATCGAAATAATCCATGCCCACACTTAACCTCATACTAATATTTCAGGGAGTGCTAAATGCCCTATGTGTAACAGAAATGGCACCTTTGAATCTTGGGTAAATCTCTGTGAATTGCTTAAAGTATATTTCGTCCCATTGGCTACACCACAAATAGAAGAACAACCAAGCTATTTTTCATGTTTATGAAAGAGAATTCATTTTTCTTACTTCTATTTCTACAGATTCATGTAGCTTCTTGCAGGTAGCTGAGAATGTTTCAGATGTGCCAAACTCAAAATACCAAAATTTATTCTTCATTCTGAAAAAAAAAGGAAGATACAGCTTAGGCAATTATGGCAATTATTATACAGAAGAGATTTTCCCCCCTGTGGCCTGACTCTGCCTTGCATTGTGAGACACAGAACAGGTTTGAGGACATATGACATTCCAAATGTGATGGATGATCACATAATTGTCAAAGCTGAAATGTTGGTGTCAAGTTGTACGATAGCCCTTGAGGGGATGGAATGTGTTGATCTGACAGATTCAGACGTGTCTTTGACTTTTCTATCTATTAGTTGATTAGAGTTTTAAAAATGGTTTATGCGCATATGATTCCTGTATCTTAGGCACTTTGATTTTGGAACTATCCACTATGGCACAACCAACAGAGAAAAAAAAATTCTGAGATTTTCACGGGAGGAAAAATATCTGAGAGGTGCTAAATACTTGCACAGGATGATGTGGTCATTAAAACATTTGCATGTTTCAACAACATATTAACACAGAAACATAGTGGTTACCAATAAGACTAAAATACAGTAACTTTGGGATAATCAATTTTTAAAACCTTTCATGTTAAGAATTATAGAAAATTGATATAATAATGAAAAAGTAAAAATATCAATGTGACATAAAGTTTTAGCAGTTAATGTTAAAATGATATTAGAATGTTTTTCTTCCATGAACTAGTGATGATCAAATTTGGCTTTTTTTACCAAGTAATTAAATTTATGATCACTTAATGTAACTTTACTAAGGTTTACTAGGTTTTTACATTATAAAGTAATTGAAAACTCAATTCATGCAAATACATTATTTTTAATCACACATATCTCTAAGAAATCATCATGCTCTTGATTAGGAGAAAATAGAGATAAAATGATATATAATTTTCATATAAATAGCAAAACAGATACTCCTATAATATTTGAATACCTCTCTTAAATCTAATTATTTAGCTCGATTTGTAAATACTGATATCTGCCACTCACTTACGGCAATGGTGTTACTACCTAATTCAACTTTATCATTGGTTTTTAAAATGAGCTGGAGTCTAATACATTGCCTCTTATTATTTAATGGAATAGAGATCTCTGATACAAAATAATAATACCTAAAGTACTCTTACATTGTTTATCTCGACATATTCAATAATATGTAGATGTGCACAAAGTTTTATACACTGACAAAATTTTCATAAGAGCTTCCCTTGTCAGTCACTGAGGCCAGTAATCTGAAGATCAGGAGAGATTTCGGGTTACACAGTTTATATTAATTTAATGGAACTACCTCCTTTAACAAATATGCTTTTATACACTTATACACTGGATGAAGTTATATAAATTTAAAAATATTTTCTTCTTTTCTTTCTGTGTTTCTTTTCTGAGACAGGGTCTTGCTCTGTAGTCCAGACTGGCCCTCAACTCACCACCAGCAATCTTCTTGCCTCAGCCTTGGAGTGCTGGGATCACAGGCATTCATCGCCATGCCTGCCTGGTTTATGTGCAGCTCTAACCTCTATGCAATTTCTCCACCCCGTTATTCATCATTTCCTGATGAATATTGCACTATTATATAGGTACAGAAGAGAATATTTTTCTGTTTGGATGGTCTCAAGACATTAGCGAATGCTTTATGACCACCTAGAATTGCTTTTCGATAGTCAGCAAGTGTAACAGTTTTTGCATTTACCTTTTTCCAGAATTTCCTGTCCTTATTTATTCATTTGCTCATTGACTTTGCAAATATTTCATAACATTACTTATACTTTCTAATGTTTAAGTTCTAAAGATACAAATAAGAATGTTTGTCCCACAGAATAAAAACTATTGTATAACAGTAATGACTTAATTCTCTAAAAGAAATACAAGTGATGAATTCTGAGAACATCCTTCAATGATTCAACTAACTTTGCTGTGGAGAATCTGAAAAGCTTTAGCAGACAAGGTGATACAGCAACGGTGAAGCTGTAGAAGGCAACAGAAAAACAGAAGGAAGTTCTGGGCTTTTGTGTTACCGCGCTGTGAAGGAAGACGATTGGGGAATGGACTAACACGAGTGGTAGCGCATGCTTCAAAATTTACGTGCCAGGTTCAAAGATTCAGATTTGATCTTTTAGATTCCCAAATATTTGACCAAAGCTTATCAGCAGTTCAGTGATATAACCAACTTTGTTTTATGGGCTAATAAGACTGACAGAAATGGAAAAAAGGGGCAGAGTCTAATGTAGACATGCTAGCGTTATGGACGGAAATATGGCTATTGGAATAGTGCGAAAGAGTTATAACTGAAGGCCTACACCAGGAGGGAAGGGAGGTGGAGACAGGATGATCATTTCAGGAGACACGCATGAAGGAGAATCGCTAGGAACTGGTGATACCGACCGCACTGATTTATGCCATACCTGCCTTATCTCTGAATGCATATGTGGGAGAGCCAGACTACCGCGCCATCAGTAGGTGTCCTTCATTCTTATTTTGACAGATTTGGTGAGCCAATATGTACCACATTAGAGTTGGAAAATTAAATAAATACATAAAGTTTTGGGTTTCATGCAAATGATTATAATCAGTTTTTCCCCTCCGCTGCTCAAAGTCATCACCATTTAGTGGCAGTAACATAGAGCTGTGTCAAGGAGCCAAGATGCACCCACTTTGGAAGAACCATCGCAAAATACAGAAATTCTGAGAATTTATATTCTGCCTTTATTCACCATATTAGTTAGCATTACTGCTCATGTGCAAAAGCTACTTTAAATTCCCCATTATTGCAACCATTTTATGTTTCTCTTAGATAAATATATGGAGGTAATAAAGAGCACATGGAATCAGATTCCAGATGACAAATTAAAGGCTGTTAAATTTTATTTTTTTAAACCAAACCGCTCTTTAAGTTGGAGAAATGCAAAAAAAAAAATCACATTTCAGCATGTAGGCTGTCTGGATTTATGGCTCAAACTAGAAAATGATCCGAATAATTCACACCCAGATTTGTTAGAGAGAACATACAGCTTAGGACTTTAAAAATGTAGCTACTGGACGTGAACTCATTGTGAAATGACACACAGAAGTCATGTTTATTGTATTCTTAGATTGGTTTTGCGACTTCAAGTAAGATGACTCATGCCATAAACACTTCAAAAATAAACATTATGCATGCAATTATAATTTGATGAATATATTAAATCCTATTCCAATGAATTTAATTGCAAACCTGAAGATTTCAGTTCACTATTCAAAGTGTTTGGCTACCAGATGTTCAAGGAAAGGTGAATCAATTAGCTGCTATTTACATGGCATGTTGTTAATACCAATTTTGCTTCTTTTAGATATTGTCAGAGAAATATGTGGTACCAGAAATTTTCTTCTCTCAAAATCATCCATTTAAATATTAAATATAATTATTATTTGTTTTACAAATTTGTAACTTTTAAATAAGTAATGTATCATCTAAGAAAAAATTTCTTTTTACCTTACAAATGTACTTTTTTCTGTATTTTTAGCAGGGATGTGCAAGACACTAATATGTACGAAACCCCCCAAATTTCCTCTAAACCTTTGCATTCCTTTTCAAGCATGCTTAATTATGAGATTCTGTCTACAATACATAAGAAAGTTATTCAACAGATGAAAAAAGTTTTTTTTCTTTGTCTTGTTCTGTAATCCAGGCTTGTTCTGACCTTACTATGCAACACAGGTTGGGCTAGGGCTCACAGCAATCCACCTGCCTCAGCCTCCCAAGTGCTGCAATTTAAAAAAATGTGCTTTTACTCCCAGTTTATTTGGTGACTGGGAATTGAACTCAAGGCCTGATGCTTGCTAGGAAGCACCCTAACCGCTATGCGGTTCTAACTTCAAAGGAAAGTTGTTTTGCTGATTACTTTTTAAATGAAAGCAAAAACATATTGACCTAAGCAGTTTAGTTAAAAGGAACTTAAAAGCAGCAAGTTTTTACTTATTAAGGATGTACCAAAAAAAATCATCTTTTTAAAATTAGGTTTCTACTTTTAACCCATTACTAAATTACTTCAAAAGCCATTTCAAATCTAGAAATAATGTATTACGGGAGTCAAAGTTTCTAATAATTTAATAACTTTATTTCAATACTACGCTTCAGGCTTGCATTCCCCTGGCATATTTTTGAAGCATAGTAAGAATTTGGACGAGGCCAACAATGTTGAGGAGAGATCGCTGTTGACTTATAGCAATAGTTTAAGTGTCTGAAGTCACGGAATCAGTTCAGTTTTATTCCTTTTCATTGGAAAGAAACATTCTACTTAGTTTTGGTTGTACAGTTACTCATTTCTTTCTCAGTGTAGTGAGGAATTACTTATAGGACGCCCGTGCGTGCGCGCACGCACGCGCACACACACACAGACGCACACGCACACACACACACACACACACACACACACACACACACACACACATCAAATGGAAGAGACTCAGAAGGATGTGATCACATCAGTGAAGAAGCAGCATCTAAAATGTAAAGCTCCAGGAAGGAAAAGCAGCTTTCGAGTAGCTTTGGTACGCATGGTGTTGGGAGGATCTCCAGGCCTAGTCAGATCAATGACCACAGGTCGGCACAAGGGCAGTGACAGTACTTTGCATGTTACGTTTTTCATCACTTTGCGAAGTGTCCTGGGTAGATAAATGCTTTCAGTGAAGATTACAATCAGAGTGTTTGTTAAAAACTAATTCCTAGCCCAAGTCAAGTGAAATCAGCAACTTAATTTTTTTTTCGATTGGCACCTAAAACTTTACCAGTAAGTAGTTATAAAGTTATATCCTTGTAGAAACTTAAGACTATTGGTATTAATATGTGCTGGTCACATGAGAACCCATCCACTAGTGAAAGTGATCTCCTGTTCCTATTGTGAGTGACATAAAGAATGCAGTTTTACTTAAACTCTCAAACTCATGATTTTTTTTGTGTGTTTGCCCTGTCATAGGAGAATAATGTTGATAAAATTCTTTTATAAAGAAGAAACATTGCTATAATGACTACTACAAAGGTATTTTATATTTGCACCAAAGAGAGCAAACATTCTTCATGTTTCTGGACAACAAACAGAGATGCATATTTTTCTGAATGACATATAAAAATGCTTGTATCTAATGCTCATTCATAAGATGTGCTTGTTAAGTCCCAGGGAGACAATGAAACAAGCTATAGAAACTTCAGCAGAATCATGAAACACTCCACCTTAGTTTGTAAAAAATAAAGGAAAGATGGATATTGCAAACATATAATTTTTAATCTGAATTACAATACTTTTACAAGAGTCAGGAAACTTTCACACAGAGACACACGCACACACACACACAAACACACATCTGAAAGATCGATATTTGTGCATTTTATAATTATTTCAAAAACTCCTTTAAAATACTGGCTATATAAGAATAATTTTGTTATTTTTTCTATCAATACTTTTTGCTATCAATTTCTTACTTGAATATTTTTTTGAGTATTTGATGTAATTAATTGAATGAAAATCAAAAAGTGTTAAAAGCCTAAATGTTGCCACCTTGTAGAATCCTTACAAGGACACACACACACACACACACACACACGTAGAAATGTATGATTTATGAAAAGTAATATCAATCCTATTATGTATTTAAACAATAACCAATCACAATTAGAATTGAGTATCTTTCAATAACAACTAGTCTTTATATTTAAATTAATGTTTCCTGGTATGTTTCTCTCAGAAAACTGCAAGAGAACTAGAACAAATTTCATAGGAGTTATATTTAGTAAAATTATTTGAGCAGGTGAGTCCACTGAGGGGCAGACATGACTCATAGGAAGTAGCAGTCTAAGTTTAAACAAATCCTAGTTTGTTTTTTTAAAAGTGTCTTTCATTACATACGAACCTTTTTTCTAAACTATGAAAAAAATTTCAGGCCCGATATGTCATCATTAGATGACAGCTCTGACCACATTCACATTTAAGTGTTTTTCCTCTCTCCTGAAGGAAAAGGTGAAGAACATAACACACAGCTGCCAAATGGAACCTGAGTTCCATGTGGGATCTGAGGAAATACCACGTCCTGAATAAAGTCACACAGACAAAGTGAAATCCCCGCTCTTCCTGTTTCTGGGCCCAACTCAGGAAGGGTATTGCAACAGAAGATGGAGCACCCACCTTATCAATACGAAGGTGAAGGTAAGGAAAACTCAGATAACTGGGGCCCAGTGGAATTTCTTCACCAGCCATCCTTAATTTATTTCTAGACTTTTTATTCACATCAGATTTGTAAATTGGATCATTATTTATCTTGTATGTTTTGTTCCTTGCAGCCAAAAGATCACTCACATACAGCCAATCATAGTTTAGAAGAGGTATCTCATTGAATATATATATATATACATATATAGTTGTATTATACATATGATTTATATAATCAATGAGATATTTGAGATATTTGAAATCCTAAAGGAATATACACATCATAAATACTATTTTTGTAAATGTGGAAGTCAATCACGGCTGGCTAAAATAAAAGAGAGTGGAAAATTTCTGTCTAACATCTGAGCTGTGATCAAAATATAAAGTTAATGCTTAATTTTTAGAAAATTTATTACAGTGAAAGATGATAGTATTAATCTCCCTCAAAATATTCCCTCAGTTCAAACACACATATTTGATCATTCTTGCCACTTCTGAAACAGTTCTGAAAGTCTTCTTTTGTGAGTGTTCCTATAAAAAAATATGGTGAATGATGCTGCCACATGAAATCAAAAAAGAGGGTCATTAAAACACGAAGATACATCCTCACCCACCATATTCACTGAACCATGAAATACCTCGGGGTCAGTCCTGAAGTCAAAATGACCACGAAAGCTTAGAATTTTCAGTTAATTCAGAACATCAGGTAGGCATGACAGCACATCTAAAACATGCCTAATTCCTTAATTCCTTGCGCTGATCTTATGAATAGATACACATATATATCCTAAATACACTCTTATTTGACTTGCTGTCCCTCTAAATTTTCTACGTATCATTTCCACATATATGTAATCTTTAAAACATATGAGGCAACTCATTTTGATTTGGCCTCAACTTGTATCTGATATCTTTGTCACTGTCAATAAAATCTACGTAGATTCTTAGGCAGGTAGTGAGTTCCTGGCTTTCACCTGTCCCCATCCCATACCCAATAACTGAAATAAATACACCTCATGATATTTTATTTAAGCAACTATACTCTGAGATCTGAGGTCACTTTGGGTAATAGTTAAGTTATGGTATTCTCAGGAACATAAACAGAAATATATCATAGAGCCCAGGCAGAATTGAATAAGCTATTGTGCTCCATATATAAAAAAGAACAAGTTTTCTGAAGTAGATTATATGATTCATAAATAGATACTATTAACCATAAAAATGCCTTTAATAAGTTTAAAAGGAGAAGAGGGACATATCACGAACATGGAAATTAGCATGTTTCTAAGCTTGACTCTGGATGTCAGGGGAAGCAAACATGCTCCATGATGCGGTGAGATAAAAGTTCATTTCTTTAACATTCTGAGCCCCTCCTCCAAATTAGAAAGCACTGGAATCAGGATAGTACACAGGATACAAGAGATCTCTCCATACCAATAAGTTTTTTGTGTAGAACAGATTTAACTATTTATAATGAATTGTGATAAGTGCTAGGAAGCAGCTGCAGACCCTGTAAAAAATGAGTCGGAATGCCTAGGCTTCCTTAAAGAAGAGAACTGACTAGGCCTTTCAAGACTCAAGGCAACAGAGTTTCTCATCTCATTCCATCTTCTTTGTGCAATAGTCTCATCACCAAGCAATCTGGAAATGAATTTGGCTTTCTACTGATTTTAATATCATGAATGTGATATTTTGGATTATAGATGGACATTTAAATACTCATACAGGGAGTATTACCCCTTCATCTACATCTTAAGCAGTATGGATTTATTAGTTGATAAAACTGAACAAAGAGATAACACTTGGTGACTTTTGGGTGCTATGATCCTCTTGTGTTTCTGTGCTACTAAATGAGGGTGAAGTTCTGCACTGTGTGTGATCACCTCGCAAAGACCTTGTCTACCGGAAGGCCTATTCAAGAGCCCAAGTGGACCTTCTAAGTAAATGAATATTATTTAGATAATAGCAATTGAATGTGCTGAGCTAGATTGTGCAATAATGGCTTGCTGAAGGCCTCTTTTAAGAATTTAACAGTGGACTTTGCTGGACTTTCTTGGTATACTGGTTCTCTCTCTCTCTCTCTCTCTCTCTCTTTTCTGTGTCTATCTTTCTTTATCTCCCTCTGTCTTCTCCATCACTCTCTCTGTGTCCTTTGTATGATTTTTTAAAATAAATTCACCATCACCATCCACCATTAGGTTTAAGAATATGAAGTCCTTTAGTTTTCATAAGACTCAACAGATACAGAGAACTTGCTAAGTTTCCTTTAAGTTAGTGAAATGCAGATTTATAGTAACACAACTTAGACTTCAGCAGACTTGCAGTAACGACAACTTAGTTATTCCTTCCTGATTAATGGACAACTCTTCAAAAGTATACTATAAATTGATTGGTAGCTTTGTATATGCACAGATATTGAAAGATATTTCATATTAGGAAAGATTTTTCACATGATTAAACTACATACCTCATTCAATAACACTTGCTTTGCATATTTAAAAATGAATCACATGTAAAATCACAAGACAAATTAGTTTCAACATGGGGGTTTAATATGATCCATAATTTAAAAAAACATTTGCTTTCATCACTGGGAGGCCAATAAATATTTTTCAGTTATTCTCTGTAAATATTATAATTTTAATTCAGTGATATATGTCGTTAGAATATATTACATCATTCTATATTATTATCTATTTCTCTCAACCAAGTTTTACTTGCTATATTGTATACAACTTGCAAAAACCAAAAAAAAAAAAAAAAAATTACACCTCTGGAGCTCCTTCACACATTGCTTCCCTTAACCTGTGTTCTGTGAAGACTACCGCAATTTTACAACTTAAAAAAATACTTCTAATAAAACTTGTTTCTATTCTCTGAAAATCAGATAAGGGCTTTTACCTTTTGTTTTTTTTTCACACATACATCAGCAGTCTTTTTCCAATTCTATCACAAGAAACACAACTATGCATTTTGAAGCCGCTGTTTACCTTAAAACTTCTCTCACACTAGAGCTAAAAAAAGACAATTCTCCTTTTTCCGATGCTGCAGAACAGTTGTTGTACATATATTAATTATCTCACAGAAAAATGATAAGGAGTAGGAAATAGAGTGCTTGAGTTATATTGAAAATATTGACATTTTTAATAAAAATGAGTGATCATCTAGTTCAATGCATGAATCAGTGGATCCATTATTACTTAGATTGCATTTTTTGTCACTGATTTACATCTTGAGGGACCCAGATGACTCCCTGAAATACCATGATCTACTCTTGTTTCCAGTCATGATGCTATAATTTATATAAAATACTCAGGCTGACTTGTGCATAAACAGATTGACAGATGGAGGCTTTATCATCTGGGGATTAATCATTTTCTCAATACATTCAAGTACATGCAAGACTATTCTAAGATATATGTGAAGGGACCACTTCCTCTTTTTTCTTTTTGATATTTCCTATTCTTTTGCTTTAAAAACGTGCTTGGCCCACACGCTCTTTGAAATTAGCTTCCTATAAGTAGATAATAAATGGAAACTAATTCCATTGAAAAAATTATGAAAGAAAACTATTTTCAATGTGAGCTATCATCAACAAATCACCAAAGATCGTCATTATTTATCTAAATCTAAGTACAGCTTGCTTATTTTCAATTTTCCCATTTTAATTTTTTTGTTGTTATTTTACAAAAGCAATGTGCTTCACTGATTTCCAGCTTTTAAAGAAAATGTTATCTTTATTTTTCTACTGAGTCAGAGCAAAGTGAGATTCTGGTCCACGAAAGAAGTAATACAATCTGAACCTAGGTACAATATTAAATTCTTCATATTCTGAACATTGTTACATATTTATGGCTACTCATTTAGGGGAGTGACTCATTTGAAGATGTTATTCCTGTTCTGAACAGATTACAGAGGATAGAGAGAATATCCTCTTGTCATTTTGTACCAATCTAAAGGAAATCAACAAAAAGTTTCATTTAGTGGGTGGTCTAATAATCACAGAATAAAGCTTATATAATATTGTTAGTGTTTCTACATTTTGCGAGGATTTATTATTATGAATTCACAAAAAAGTATAGGCAAGACCTTCATTTCCTATTCAGCTATTTCACTAAAAATTTGGAACGTATTCATTTGACATACAAGAGAATGAAAGACAAAAGATAACCTCATAAGTATGAAAAATAACATCAAAGAAAAGAACACATATTAGTTTTGTTCATCTAATAATTCAGTAAGGGTTGAACATCCCTTTATGCTCCTAGGAGTAGTCCACTAGAAATTCATGAATGATTGAATTAAGCTTTTGAACTCATATTGCCCATAGTGGGTCATTGCTTATCTAAATCTAAGTACAAGTTGGCCATTTTCAGAGTTAAAGATCCACTCTACTTTTTTTTTTCCTTCAGTATTGAGCATTGACCTTGGGTTCTTGGTCATGCTACGTAAAAACTATACCCCTGTTTTACATCTAAACCTGATTTTAGTAAAATTAAAATTTATTTTGAGACAGATCTACCTAAGTTGCCCAGACTGTACTTGAATTTGACATCTTCCCAAATCAGCCTCCTGTGTAGCTAGAATTACAGATGTGCCCAGCTCTATGTCTTCATACTCTTAGAAAAGACTGTGCATACAACAGAATCCTACCCATCAAATGCATTAAACAGTTTATTCAGACAATTCCTGGACTGGTCTTCACAATAAATGACAATTATATTTTTTGCACAAATATCATTTTTCATATATTTAAATAACAGTAACATGTTGAATTGATTTCCAGAATTAAAATTAAATATCTCTAATCATTGTATGACAACAGAAGAATGTTTAGCAATCACAAATTCTTCCCATTCCCCTGCCTTGAACTTTTCCTTCCTGTGGCAAAACCTTTTTTTTTTTTTTTTTCTTTTTTGAGACGGTCTCTCTCTGCAGCCCAGGATGCCCCTGAACTCACTATGGAGCCCAGGCTGGCCTTGATCTCACAGAAATCCTCCTGCCTCAGCCTCTTGAGTGCTGGGATTACAGGCACGTGCCACCAAGCCCAATTTATGTGGTGCTGGGGAATCAAACTCGGGTACTTAGTGTTTTCCTTAGCGCTTGCTAGGCAAGTGCTTTCACTGCTGAGCCATTCCTCCATCCAATGAGGCAAAATTTTTTCTCCACCATCCTGAAGACCACTGTTGCGATTAACTTTGATCAGTGGAATATTGCAGAAATGTTATCATGTGACCCGTGGAGTTCACAGTTCACATGGCTTACAAATGCTGTTTTGCCTTTTGGGAGCACTGCCCTCAGAGCTCCATGTCAGAGTTCAAAATGGAACATAACTTGAAGAAAACGATCCATTGTCCTGACTGAGCCCAGTACCCCAGCTCAATTACGGGCTTATACAGCTGAACAGCTGCCCAGCTACTCCACAGAAATATGAGAACTAAATTATTGTTGTTTATCACCATTGCTGATTAGGCTATATAACTTAGAGATTTAGTCTCTTAATTATTTAGCTTTTGTTGTTGTGTGCTATGTAGTTATAGACAAAAGAAACAAGTTCTCTCTCTAACATATGTGTGTGTGTGTGAGAGAGAGAGAGAGCACTAAGCACGACATGTAGAGCACACGCAAAGGCAGCAGAAATTTACATAAATGCTATCCATACAGTCTCAACCCCACAACACAACAGGAAAGAGCATTCTTCAATACTCACACAAATATTCTCAAATTGCTATGCTAGTGTGTCAAAGAAGAGGAAAGTACAGATATTAAGGGAGATGTTATATATATTGGGAAGGTGTTATTTTCCTGATTTCTGTCATACATGATTGTAAGCCAAAGGTCTTGTGATAGATACAAAGAAGAAACAGTGTTGGGAATTAGTTATGAAATGCTATCCCAGAGTCTCAGGCTCAGAAGTTGCACTCTGGATAGAGGATGGATTAACCTGTTGATGAGTTCATGGCAGACTGTGCTGTTAGGGGGTGAGGACTTGTCAGACGATGTGGGTCCCTTGTGGCATGACGTGGAAGAGTGTATTCTGGTCCACGGATTCTCCTGTCTGCTTCCTGATTGCTGTGTGTTGAGGAGCTTCTGTCCTCCATGCCCTTCCACTGTATCATTTCTGTGTTGGAGCCAACCAACAACACATGTACTGAACCCTGGGAATTGTGAGCCAAGATAAACCTCTCCTCCTTTAAGCAGTGGGAGTTGGGCACTTTGTCCCATCTAGGGAAAGTGAATAAACAGAGATATCCAAACCCTACCAATAGAGAGCCTGCAAGGCTGGAATAGACAGTGTTAGCTCACCAGCAGTTAAGGTAATATTGGCCATTTAGGGCCAGATATTTAGCTGTAGAGTGCACTTATCTTATGAAGGATATAGTGATTACAGTACTTATATTTATAAATAAGAAAATTTGTGCTACTTTCTTATTGCCTTCTCTCCTTTTTGTGGCAATTATTCACTTCCTGAGCATTCTAAAAGTGATAGAGATATAAACTCCTAACAGAAATCAGTAGTGGCAGTGATTGCATTATTTTTACTAGATTTCTTTCATATTTAAGCCCTCAGTACCCTAATGAACCTAAAAAGATGCTAAAAAGAAAAAAAAATTAGAGAGAAATGGTATTTGGCAATCATAGTTTTGTTTGTCTTTTAAGTGAACAATTGGACTTTTACACAAAAATATGGCAGAGCAGTTAAAAATAGTAATTATGTATCTAGCCACAACTGACCCTGTGCTATGTGGTTATTAGTTCATTATAATATAAAGATCATACTAAATATTGGGAGTACTGAGAATTGTCAAGTTCTATTAATGGTTACATAAAACTATAAGTTTAAAAAGTCAATTATTTCCAATATTACTCATGTAATATTTTTCTCTTGGAGACAAATATTGGTTTCCACTGAGCTCAGAAAATATAGGCAGAATAGTTAGCAACCCTGAAGCTCCCTTCATTTGCTTACTGGACTCTTAATAAAATTAGTGCCCAGAAGTACTCTCACATGATCTGAATGAGCAGGCATTTCGGAGGATTATTGGTTTAAGCAATAACTTCACAAAGCAAGGAAAAAAAAAAGGAATAAAGAAAGAAAAGAAAATTTCTGAATTCTTTTTGCTACATTCAATCATCACAATAGAGTAATCTTCTCTCATCATCCATAAATCTATCATCTTGCTAATACTTATGTAAAATCATTTTCATTGTAGCACATAATATATATTAATAAGCTACGAGACTTTTTCTAATATTCTACTTTCCTTTCCACTTTAGATTTAACAATCGTATAATAATCACTGTTCTGCTGGCGAATGAATCATATGCAACAGGAAGGAAAGGGCTAAGAAGGAGATGCCGCCCATGAGAGATTTAATCAGAGGAAATGGCTGACTTTTTATTTCCAATAACCATCTGCCCTCATGGTAAATCAGGTGCTAATGAAGCTCAGGCCCAGACTGCACGGGAGCATAAATCTCAGGAACCAAAAGTCATGGAGCAACAGATCTCGAAAAAACAGAATTTTCTAAGGAATTGTACCGGGATTATCATATAGAAGGTCACCATCTGCAAATGTGTCACATGAATGAATATATTTGGTAGTTGTAATGGCACTTCATGACACTGGCTGTAAACATCAAATCTCTACGTTATTTTTTGAAAGTTATCACTTTCAAATATTATGATCATTTATGGTTTTCTGTCACCTCTTAGACAGTCAACATCTTGAGGGTAGTGGCTCTCCATGCCAGTGTCATTTTTTCTCCCTTCTCAGTACTTTGCAACTGTAAGCACTCAATACTTAGGAAATAATTATGGAAGATTTTTTTTTTTTTTGTGGAGTCTTACTCATAGAGTAGGAAAGTACTGCAGAATATTTTTCCCAGTAGACAAGGGAGCCAAATCTCGTTAAGTTGAATTCGTACCAGCCGTGGAATTTTATTCAAATAATGTCTTCGGAGATTCATCCAACTTGTCTATGTCTTCTAAGTGTTTTCAGCTCTCAGTCATCCAGAATGCTCAGCCTCGTGTGCTGCTCAGTGATTACTGGGGTGATGTCAACAGTGGTGATCCGATTGGGCACATGGAGAGAAGGCATTGCTTGGAGCCAACAGTGTGAAGTCAAATGTAATGTCCCCAACATGTTCAAGTCTGAGAGCTTCACCAACTATTTATCTTTTTTCTGTATGCTGTTGTGCAGTATTACTGTATCTATCCTTGCAGTTATTAATGATTCTATTATCCTCGGTTTGCAAATAATTCAAAAACAAGGACGTGGAATCCCAGGAAGGCCAAGGCTAAGGACTTATTCAACACTGACAGCAGACTAAGTTCCGTAATGCCCTTTCACTGTACTTGTTTCCATGTGCACAGAAATCTTAGTGAAGTGCTAAACTGTCTTTTATCTCACTTTTGTAAAATATAAAATTGGAAGACACTAAATACAAATCTCTTTGTTAGAGAAAATTAGTCTGTAAAACAGCTTTATGAATTATATGAGGTAGATACATCAGCGGCTTTAAAAAACATTTTTGTGGCTCATGAACACAAGAAAAATTTCATGAGAATCCTTAACCATCTTTCTTGCAATTTACACAGACTATGTATGGGCAGGTTTAAGTCCCAACTTCTGGGAGTTTCATAGTCTTAAAATCTCTTCCCAGTGCCCAGGACCTCGTAAAACCAGGTGAAAAGTTCCGACAATGATTGTGTTCTCAGACATGGTGATTTGCAGAATCCTTTGCAATATGCATCATAAGTGACAGATCATGAATACAAGTTATTTGAATTCCTTTTTAAATTGATTTGACACCAGAACTTACCATGTTAGGTCATGAGTATAATTTTCAAATTCTATTTTCACATGTCTATGTAAAATGCACATAAAAATAAATTATGATTCTGTTAAAAGAGAAGACACATTTTATGATTTAATGTATTCATATGGACATGATAGAGTTGTATTTAGAGAAAGTTATTCTCCAGCACTAACAAGATTTCATAAAATTAGAGTTGCTTAAATTTGATGATTGAATTTTAACTGTTAAACATTAATGCATATTTCTGCCTCAGGCAAATTTACATTACAATGTCCTAAATATGTTGGCATTTGACCTCCAAGAATCTAGCATGTTGTTAGGGAAGAAATCTCTTTTTCATATAATCTAGAATACATTTTTCCACACGTGCTCCTTTCTTCCCTTTTATTTATCTTAGTGGATGGCAAATATATAACCAATCTTTGTTTCATATCCTTATATCTGAACAATGCTTATTTTTAAAACCAAATTCCATATGTTCTCAGTTAAACATGTAATAGGAACTGAGAGGCGCTTTTATGATGTCCAGTATCATTATTAGCCATGTTCTTACATGCATGATTATAAAGTTAGATGCTAGTGAATATGAAATATTACATTTGAACTTAAAGTTTTCAATAATTTTCTCTAAGAAGAAATATTCTTCCATGATAATATATCTTATTGTGTTTAAGATTGTTAGAAAACTAATAAACTGTGAAGGAACATCCAGTTCATGACACAGCTTATAATGCAAGTGCATTATAACAAGTAGTAGAGGCGTCATGAACGCCCACAGTCACATGAATCTGCATCCTTGTGACTTGGCTTCTATTGCTTTTTGACACCTTCACCATCACGAGAGACAGGTATAACAATCCCTTGGTATGGGCAGGTGCTTGCTCTTCCACCTCTCTATTTATGCTCCTCTACATTCTCTGGGCACCTTCCAATCTAACTCCCATTTTCTCTGCTGAGATCGCTTTTCCTTCCTGTAGAATCTAATCTAGTCTAGTTTCAAGGCAGCTCAAGTGTCCATGTTCTTCTCTTTCCTCCCCCCTCACTCTTGTCTTACTCATATGATACACGTTGTACCCTGGCAAACTCAGAGATCCCACAAATACTTCCCAAAAGTGCACTTTGCCATTCTGCTATCCATAGCTTTCCACAGCTTACCTCACTTCGCTCAGAGGTGACTCACACACAATGATCTTCATGGCAATGGACACACATGAAGATCTCTAAGCAAATTCTTCACCCATGCTTTGACCTGGTGTGTGGAGAGGCTGGCAGAGAGTGGTACGCCCTGGGAAGAATGAGGTAGACTTGCCTGCATTTCCCTCTGCAAAGGTTTTCTTCAAAACTGCCATCTGTGCTCAGAAACTCTTCTCCCAGCTTTGGTGTAGTATAATGCTTTATCAGTCCTCAAATTCGTTCTGCATTAACCCCTGTCGTTGGAAGGTGCCTCTGCTGAAACTTTCATTACAACAATGTACTTTCAAGAGGAAATCATGTCATGCCTTGCAGATCTCACCTGCCCCTATATCTTCACGTTCCCCTTCCGCATACATGCTGATTAAAATCCTTCAGTAATTTCATTTAAATTTAGGGTATAATTTAATTAAACCCATGAAATCCTACATGATCTGGATCCTGCCTATCTTAATAATATTGCAATTATAAGAGCTCATTACACTAGTCTTTAATTTTTTATATGAAAATACATTAAATTAGAGCAAGCTTTCTCAATCTCAACACAACTGAGACTTAAGAGGCAGACCCTTTTTTTTTTTGTTATGGAGAATTGCCCTAGTCATGAGTTTCCTATCTCACATGTTGGTGGCGAATATTTTTTTCCCACTCTGTTGGTTCTCTTTTTACAATGTTGATATTTTCTCTTGCTGTGCAGAAACTTTTTAATTTGACAAGATCCCAATTGTTAATAATGGGGGTAATTTCTTTTGCTCTTGGTGTCTTATCAAGGAAGTCTTTGCCTACCCCTATATCTTTTAGATATTTGCCGAATTTGTCTTCTAGAAGGTTCAGTGTTTCACTTTTAATGTCTAGGTCTTTGATCCACTTTGATTTGATTTTGGTGCATGGTGATAGGTGTGTGACTAGATTCATTCTTCTATATGTGGATGTCCAGTTTTCCCAGCACCATTTGATGAATAGGCTGTCCTTTTTCCATTGTATGCATTTGGCCTCTTTGTCAAAGATTAAGTGATTGAGGGTATTTGGGTTTGTCTCTGCATCTTCAATTCTGTTCCACTGGTCTATCTGTCTGTTTTTGTGCCAGTACAGGATTGTTTTTACAACTATTGCTTTATAGTACCGCCTGGTGTCTGGAACTGTAATGCCTCCTGCCTTGGTCTTGTTGCTCAGGATTGCTTTGGCTATTCTTGATCTTTTTTGGGTTCATATGAATTAAAGAATTGTTGTTTCAAGTTCTTAAATGCAAATCAAAACACCATTAGGATACCATCTCACTTCAGAGAGAATGGCCTATATCAACAAGTCAAATAGTAATCAGTGCTGTCCAGGCTGTGGGGAGAAAGGAATGCTCCTGCACTGCTGGTGGGAATGTAAATTTGTACAACCACTCTGGAAAGCAGTATGGAGAGCTCTCAAAAGACTAGAAATAATATCCCCTTTGATCCAGCAACACCACTCCTGGAAATCTACCCAAAAGAGGCCAAAACAACACATAACAGAGATATATGTATACCTATGTTCATAGCAGCACAACTAACAATAGCTAAAATATGGAAGTCACCAAAATACCCATCAACAGACCAATGGATACACAAACTGTGGTATTTATACACAATGGAATACTATGCATCTATAAAGTCCAACAGCGTGGAGGCTTTCACAGGCAAATGGAAGAAGCTTGAGAACATCATGCTTAGTGAAATGAGTTAGAAGCAGAAGGTGAAACAACAGATGGTCTAATATGAGAGACCCAGATCACAACTCTTATGGAACTTAAAACGAAAAACAAAGTCAAACATGGGGCTTGGGTGGGGAGGGAGGGAAGGGTGGGGAGGGGGAGGGACAAAGGGAGAGTGGAAAAGTCCTTGTCACTTTGACAAGATACATAGATGCACAAAATGCTCAACTCAACCTCATTGTAAACCTTAAATTTTGCACTTATACATATCAATAACATGGGAGAAAAAATAAGATAAATGCAAAATGAAGATAGCTGCACAGAATAAATAAATAAATAAATGCTACCAATATTTTCCTCTTTGTTGTGACAATCGGAAATGTCTCTAGATAATGCCAAATATCTCCTGAAGAGGAGATAAATTGTCCATATACTGACTTATAGACTTGAAATATGACTCTCCTTAGAAGTTCCTTTCCCATTCTTTATTGAGAAAGTTTCCACTCATTTTTAGCCCCGCATGACTTCCAAAACAAAACGAGCTCTTCCTGTGACAAAGCCTCTCATCCTTCACCCTTTCTTTGGGACTGGTCTTGTGTTTATGACTTTACTCTTTCTCCACAAAAAGACACTCTTTTGAGCTTTGGCCCATTGCTCATGTTACGCATCAAGTCAAGAACAGAAAAATGATGCCTTTGATAGAATAAAAGAAGACCAAAGAAGAGCGGACCCGCCCTGGGGCGCCTTCCAGGCAATGGCACTTTGTGAGTGGAATGGATGAAGCTGAGTGAGTGATAGGAAGAGCTACATGGACCGCCTGTGCACTCTGTTTCTGACATAAAATGGCACATTCTGTCCCCATGATGAATTAACTGCTAATTCTATCTTCGTTTCACAAATGACAAATCTGAGACATAAAAAGAATAAATTGTTAGTTCAAGGTAAGGCACTAGCTTCATTGCTGAACTCTTCTCCAGCTGGGCAGAAATCTGCCTTCAGTCTTCAAACCTGCTACTTCCTCTGCCTGAAATTCCCTTTCCTGCAGCAACTATGTACCTTTTTTCACTTTCCAGTCTCTCTCCATGCCGCGTTCCCAAGCAGGTCTTTCTGGACACCTGAGGAAATTTGTAATACTGCCTTATTCTAGTCCTTCCTGCCTTGTTTTTTCCCACGTCACTCTCCTGGCTGAAACAGAGCTGTCCAGTATCTGCAAGCACATCTGTTAGGATTTTTAGAAAACCAGAATTAATAAAAATGGGGACTTACTAGGTCTTTCTGCAGAGATCAGAAGGGAGAGCCCACCATGGCCAGCTGCATGTGGGAAGCTGGAGAGCCCAGGGACTGCTCAGGTGAGAAGGTGCAATGACCAGATCATGGACGCACTGCCATGCCAAGATGTAGGCCTCAGACCAAGCAGCTGGGAGGGTGCTGCGCCAACCCAGCGTTAGAGGTCTGGATGACACTGTGGGACAGTAGTGGGAGTGGCGCTGGAGCCATGTCCTAACACAATGGTAACGAGCAGAGAGAGCAAACCCTTTATCCGTCCTTCCCTTTCTACTCCGTTCAAGCTGCAACTCTGCTGGTGCTACCACCCACATCTGGAGTGGGTCTCATTGCTTCAGTTTGCTTTTCTGCATGTTATTCATTCACATCAAACACACCTAAACTCTGCCCTACTCATCAGCTGAGCATTTTAATCCACTGACTCTATTGAAGTTAACTTGTTTAATGGTCACAATAGAGGGCAAGTTCCAGGGACCCCCATGGATAAGCAAATACAGGTACCTTCTACAGAACTCTATATTTCCAAATAGGTCACGCAATTCTCCTATATAATAATATAGCATGATGATTCAATATATTTTAAAATATATTTTAAATCTAGATTATGTGATGAAGATGCTATAAATAGTAGTTACATTATAATGTTTAGAAACTAAAAAAAGAACAACACAAATTTTTTTCTTCCTTTTTAATTTAGAATAGAAGCTTCAGTTATGTGGGCCAACTGTATCCCTTCCTTACTTGTTAATTAGGCAGCTTCAGTTTCATGTCAATGCCGCGCCTTCAGCAGCCACACACACCTTATCTGTGGTAAGTTCACCAAAAATATTTGTTGAATAAATGATGGAACAAAAAAGTAGCCTTGCCATGAAGGTCTTAGTATTTGAGTAAGACAGCATGGAGTCCTGGGTTGCTAGGAGGGCTCTAACTTGTCTCAAGAAAGCTTTCATTAAATTTTCTACAAACAAGACTTTTGGCCCTACAGTCAGTATACAGATGATCACAGATATGTGACGGTAGCAGCAACTTGCTCTTACCTCCCCAGTCCCTGCTCTTAGAAGGGAGAGGAAGGTCCTGAGGCAGATATCCAACTTGTATGGATGGAAAATTTTGGGATTCAGGTGATTCTGTGCTTTCAGGAACAACCCTAACAACTGTGGCAAAAGTCCGATGGGTCAAGGGACTTTCTCATAATATATCAGTTATTTGCAGTGATGTTCCAGCATTTTGTATTTCTAAGAATTCCCTTTAATTTGCAAAGTAACTTAAACCCATTATTTTTTGTTTTGAATACATCTTCTATTCTTCTCAAAAATGATAAAAACAGATATATCCTCTTATCACAAAAATGTTACATCAAATGAAACATTTCCTTGTTCATCACCACAAATTAGCAGTTACTAACTCTGCAATTTTTTATATTTTAAATTATATCATAGGAATAATTTTCATCTCACACTAAATCCATTAAAAGTCCAGTACTTTATAACAGAGATGACAGTGAGTGATTTGCAAATTATTGAAACCATTGTTACAGTACTTAAAATTTTAGAGAACAGAAGTATAAAAACCTTATAAAACCATGACTGCCTCACCCCTTGTTGGTAGCATGTGTTGTTTATTTGAATATTCAAGATGTATAAAGCCTTTTCATGACCACTTTTGGGATAAATGAATCTTAAAGGTGCACAGGTTCCCAGGGAGACAGAACAGCCACACTCAGATTCTATGAAGCAGAAGTGAGATTTCTGTAAAGAATCAATGTTACAACGGAGGTTTTGCTGACAGTATGACAGTATGACAGGCTCCTTACTTGTTTCTGAATCCAGGAGAAAATTTTCAAAAAGACTCCTGGTATAAGGCCACATAGTGAACCTCAGCCAATTTTTGCCGAGTGTAAGTGCCTCAGAATTTCGCAGCTTAGTAATAGATTATAGCATGCAGGTCATGGTATGACCTGTTCCGTACCACAAGAACTCCTAACTTTGAGATCATCTTGATGCATGACACTCTGAGCATTGTGTTTAGGGAGCGTGTGCTTTCACCTATTGCAGAGAATGGTTTCTTGATTAGTCTATTTCAAAGTAAAAAAAGACAAAAATAGGGCTAAGCAGCCAGCCAGCCAAATGCACCTTTTATAAATCTATCTCTAAACTTACAGAGAACTCTAACAATGGTCTCATTAATTTAGCAATCACTCAATGTCATATCTATTATAATATACTAAGCTCTTAGAAGAGAAGGAAAAAGGAAAATTGTTTTACTCCCATGATTTAATTTAAAATGAAAAATGAAAAATTGCATTGGTGGTAGTCCTGTTAAACTTTTTTGATTTGCTTTATGATTTAAAGTCTGCATTTTTTTTTTCCTTGAGAGCCGTGTTTCAGTATTCTATTTTAAAACTCCTCAGTGAACATTTGAGTTTTTCTAGGACAGGTATGAAAATATTTAAGTAATTTTAACCAAAAAAAGAATACTTCTAACTGGTAACAAGGGCAGCACAAAGGAGGCCTAATGAATATGAATTCCAAAACAACGTACATACACAGGCCCCAGGATCTCTACAGGAATTTCTGTAAACATCGACCTTACACTGGGTGGTTACTGTTCTTGATTCCTTGGATCTATGAGGAATTTTACCAAACCAGGTTCTCAGGTCCTGGGCTGCACTCCCCATGTGGGAAATACTCTACAGCCATGGCTTGGGATCGCTCCTCAAAGGAACTCTGATGACAATGTGACACTTCCCCTTCCTTTGAGTGCTTCTTTGATAATCTTTTAAGGTTTCTACCTTTGCAAGTTCGAGAGTTTTCCTAGAATGAGAATTTACTGGCTTTCTCAGGCTAATCTGATACTCTGTGATTATGGAGTACAGTTGAGATATTCAGACAATCTTCAAAGAATTCAGACTTTATGAGTGCATCAGCCAGAAGTGGCACCCCGTGTGACCATGCAATTGACTGTTTTCTACTGACAGCAGAGCCACATGGGTGAGGAATCAAGTCTAGGCTACTGAGTTTCATTCCCATCCTGGTAATTCTGAAGTTGATGCTTTTATGGATTTTCATCCCTTTTAGAATTCCTGTGATTTTCAAGGGAAGAGAAAAATGATGTCCTATTCCTTTTGCTTTTATAAACAGCAAATATAATTATAAAATAAATTTAATTTCTTGATTTTGAATATAGGTTTCTCGGTTTGGCACGTGTATTAGGATTATATAACAATGTAACGTTAAGAAAAATGAGTAAATTAGATGCAGAAATTTTCTGTACCATCTTTGTGAGATTGTTATACATATAAAATTACTTCAAGCTAAAACACGTGATTCAAAAATTTAATGAACGGTTGAGGGGTTCTCTAGTGACTCACATTGTCACTTTTAATGTAGGCAATGAGGCAACTGATGTTTGTAGAGGGTTGAAAATGACAGGATATCTTTTATACATTTTTACTAGAAACTATTGATTAATGTCTTGCTCAATGCATGTTTGTGGGCAGGACAGTCATATATTGGGGGCTGTAGTATAGTAAGACACATACCAGAAATATAAAAATTCAACAATTATAGAAGAATCCCTCATCTTAAATAAGTGGAATACTTGAAAGTAGCAGCCTATTCTCTACAGGATTCCTTTTTAATAGATATGTAAGAATTAGAAGTGGGGAACAGAATCTAAGTATTTTGCTCTTTCTCATTGTAAATATTCAGACATTTTGGTAAAGTAGAAAACTTACTTAGAAAAACTAACTTGAAAACATAAGGGGGTTTTGATAAAAATAAAGTCTAACTAGAACATGTCATCTGAAAAAAAGTATGTGCACGCACACACACACACACACATTGTTTAGTTTTTACCAACTTCCATTGTAATAGTATTACAGATAATTATACTACGTATGCATTTTAAGACTTTCCTTCTAAACTTCTTCATTTTATCAATTTGTAATTGTAAATCAAATTCATTTCTCTGATTTTGCTTTCTTGTTTCATTATGCCGAACTCAGCTAGTGTTTGTCTGGAAGCACTCTAAAAAAACCCCTCCCATTTCTTTTCATCATTTTAGTCCTTAAACATGTGGAAAATCATTCTTCTTGAGCCAACTGTTCTGTTCATGCATCACCACTACTAGAAATTTTATGAAGAAATCTGCCATTAGGTAGCTCATAGCAGCACAACTAACAACAGCTAAAATGTGGACGTCACCAAAATACTCATCAAGAGACCAATGGATACACAAACCGTGACATTTATACACAATGTAATACTATGCATCTATGAAGTCCAACAGTGCAGAGGCTTTTGCAGGCAAATGGAAGAAGCTTGAGAACATCATGCTTAGTGAAGTGAGTCAGAAGCAGAAGGTGAAACATCGAATGGTCTCTCTGATATGACAGATCCAGATCACAACTATCCCATGGAACTTAAAACAAAGTGAAACATGGGGGGAAGGGTGGGGAGGGGGGTAGGGTGGTTAGGGGAGAGGGACAAAAGGAGAGTGGGAAAGTCCCTGTCACCTTGACAAGATACATAGGTGCACAAAATTCTAAACATCATTGTAAACCTTAAATTTAGCACTTATACACACCAATAAAATGGGGAAAAAACAAAAACAAAACAAAGAAATATAGATTTTTTTCTCTGAATTTCTTGCTTGCTCTTCAGAAATCTGGTAATTCAAGAAATGAAGAAAGAGAGTGTATAATATTCTGATTGGGGTCAAATGACCTACTAGTTGTTGACTTTAGCTGGCTTTAAGCAAACACTTTAATACAATAGTTTACAAAAGCTCCTGTACTAAATTCATTGTGGTTTCTGGTAGGCCTTTTTTTTTTTTTTGGAAGTCCAGCCAAAGTGCTGGTGGTTAAAAGTAGACACTTATATCCTCTGTAATTTGTTATTTTGTCCTCATTGAAATGACAAGTACATACAAGACATATCATAAACTTAGGTTAATTCTGGCTTTAGATATTGAAATAAGTAATTATTACTTATCACTACCCTGCCCTATGAAACTTTCAAACACCTTTTAAATCTAAAAACATCTTGTTCATCTCCAAAAGTGATAACAGCATGCATTTAATTATATTTAATTGAAAACAATTTATTGAGAGGCAAAAAAAAGTTAATGAAAAGCCAGGTGATCATTGTACGATTTTTTGTAAAGAAAGTAAGATTCTCTCAATGCAAATTCTGTAAACAATACTAGATTGCTATAGAATATAATTGAATAATCACACAATTGCTATAGCAAGGGTTTCCATTAGAGTAGAAAATACGTATTACTAATATAGTTTTCATTTGTCTTTACTTACAATAGTGTTGGGAGCCATCTGTATTAGAGGCCCCAAACCTGAGACATAAGCAACTCCATCTTGGCTCAAGTCTACCATACTCGGTGCTGCTGAAGAAAGAGCAGCCAACACCCTGTCACTCTGGAACGCCCAGTTTCTCCAAGGACTGTCTGCTTAAACTAATGTGACCTTTGCCTTTCTTTTTCTGGGGCATTCTGTTAAATATTTTAGCATAGATTAGCAGATAAGAAATTAGAATGTCTTGCGGTTGGTGGCCAGAGCAATCGTGCTTATGCAGATTCCCTCTCCCATACTATTCTCCTTCTATACGTTGTCCCAACCTGCAATAAACAAGACTTGATCAGAAAGCCTGTCTTGTCTCCTTCCTTTGTGTCTCTCTTGTCTCCCTCATTCGCACGCCCCCTCCTCTAGGTTCCCGTTGACCTGCCCAGTGGGCCCCGGGCATAATAGGACATTTTTTAATGCTACATATTACATAAATGCATAATTATCTGTTTAATTATTGTGTCATATAGACAGCCTTGTTAATTTGAGATATTTTACTGTATAATCACAAGAAAAGTAAAATTGAAAAACAAGAATTTTTATTTTTTTGTATATGTTGATTACATATAACTTTTGTGAAAGTATATTGAGTGTTAAACACACTATGATATTCTATCTTGCTTATTTTTTTTCTGATTTTTGTTTTCTTATTTCCTTTTCAATTAGAACATAGGAACTCTATTTTAATTAAGTGGGCATTGTGTTGCACAACATGGTTACAAAGTCAGAGCTCACCAAAATCTCCAGAGGAATTACCTATGTATCTTTTACACATTGGATTAATCATTTCTTTTACTTCAATTCTGAATTATGCCTAAAGAATGCCAGTTTCCTTAGTACTGGAAATATTTACTTCAATAGTTTTCCAATGGAGCCACATGTCTGCTAGGGAGAGCCATTTGGCAAATATTTGGATATAATATTAGTTGTCACAGTTGAGTCTGAGAGGAGTGGTTATAAGTTTGAGCCCAGGGATGCTACTAGATCCTACAAAGCACAGGACTGCATACTCCACAGAGAATTAGCAGGGCTTAAAGGCTGTCAAGGGGCAAAACCCCAAGCACTGATAGGCAGACAGCAGGCACCACAAAGAAAGATGACTGTCCTCAACAGTGAAGTGTCTGTAGCATTATTTTTTGGTGGTGGATACTTTGCTGTATTCCCTCTCTTTTCCCTCCTTTCATGAAAATACTTCCATTTCCCCCCTACATAAAAATATCTGCATTAATAGCTCAATTTTTCACATCAGTCACCAGAAAGGACAGTCACAATGTTTCACACACGAATGTCATGCCAAATGGTAGCTCCGAAATTTTCTTTAAAGAGTGAAAATAATTCCCTGGGCAAAAGATCCTAGGGATGGAGGCATGCAATGTTGCCACCTTGGGCGTTCACTGTACACCTTCCAAGAATCACTGGCACTGAGAAGACTGGTGGGCAACTGATCTGTGAGCTGGCGAGTGGGGTGTGGAGAGCCTGTCAAAGCAGCTGGCTGGAGGCAGAGCTCTAGCAAAGATGTGCTAGTATTGTGGCAAGAAGATCATGGTGGAATTTCGAAATGTGTTCCAGGAATGACTTACACTGCTGAAAAGTAGAAAGATTTCTAAGTACAGGGTTTTGGGAGTTTCTGAATTAGTCTGATAGCAAGGATTTTTAACCTTTGTGAGGGGATAGTAGGAGGTATGAGCTCCCCCTTCTCAATCACATATTCCTTCTCAAAATAATGTTGCTTGCTCCATGAATATATATCTAGCCAGGAGCAGTGGCAGGCACCTTTAATCCTAGCTACTCAGAGCCAGAAGGACTGCAAGATTGGAGATGTGTGGGCAAAGCAGAGACCCTGCCTCACAAAAAAAAAAAAAAAAAAAGAACTGGGATATAGCTCAGTGACAAAGTGGTTGCCTAGAATACACTAGGCCTTGGTTCAAACTCCAGTAACCCCCCCATTATATATATATATATGATGTCAAGAGAAACAAACATTATTGAAGTACAGCTGAAGTAAATTATTGAAAACAAAAACAGATTAGTGATATTTTAATGCAACTATCTCTTTACTAACACATTCAACAGTGAGATCTAGCTCTGGCTCTACTAACTACTACCAAGATTTTGAAACAGCAATGGATATAAATTATCTTATGAGACAGCTGTAACAGCTGTAATGTTACATGAAAACATCTGGCATTTTTATTAAGGTCAAAGCCACAGGTACCGCTCATAGCTGTCTTGCTCAAGTTGAAAAAAAAAAAAAAAGCTAAATTTTTATGAAGTAAAGAGCGAGGCACAATCCAGCTCAAACACGTCACAATCGTTATACTCATGGGAGATTTGTTTTTTTAAGAATGAGGGCTGAGGAGTTATTTGAACCTATTAGACTATATGAACTTTTAATATATTTTAAAAATACAATTCCACATGGCATGTGGAAATTCGGTTCTGAACTAGTGCCTTAGGCCTGGAAGCTTCTGAGATGGTGATGCAATATTGCATTTATAATCATTGTTTCGAACTAGTGTTTTTAAATCCAGTTCAGTTCCATGATAACAGCTGTTGTTTTCTTTACTGATGTATTTCACTTTCAGATACAATTTTTAAAAATTCTTTGAATTTCATACTTTTTCTTAGCAAATGTCTCCATTTAACTTCCTACGACGAAAGGAAAAATGAGTTGTCTCACACTTCCATATTTAGGGGATTCTTGGCTGATTGTGGCCTTTTGCCCTATATGACTCTTGTATCAAATATAATTCCTTCCTAATTAAGTAACCTCATTCATCAAGAAAGACCTGTGGCAATAAGGTGATTTTTACCACAGGAATCGTGACCCAATCATGTGGCAGTTGCTAAATTAGTTGCACAGATTTTAGGGAAAAGCGAAAGATAAGTGAGAAAGAAAGTGAAAATTGTCAGCCCATAAATTACGGCTGCCCTTGGTCTACAGTAATTACAGCAAAGCTGTGGCAACTATCCCACGAGTGAACTCGGACAAACTGACCTTTTAAGTTGATCAGCTTAGACCAGTGCAGCTTTCCTCCCGGGAGGACTGGGCACTTCTAAATGAAGAGTTTGAGGGGAGCAACAGGATCAAAGAGGGGGAATGGTACGAGAAACACATTAACATGAATGAGATTTGCTTTAGATTTCTTATTCTAACATGATCTGTAGTGTTTTATTTCTTTAACCAACATGACATTTTAAAACAATTAAGAAATCTAGAAAGTAGGGAGAAAGTAAATATTTTCCTGTAAATAAAAAATATGTAGGAGATTCCCAGGAAGCAACTTCTGAGTGATAGTCAAATGATTGACTACCATTCTCACTACACATATGTAATGTGTAATATACATATATTACATTTGCATCCGGCAAGCTCATTCTGAGGTCGATTCTACATTATTATTTCCATTTTACAGGTTAATATTGGCAGGGGAAGTGAATATTTAAATTCTCACTGTTAGAAAATGCTGGTGGCAAGATCGAAGTAATAATTCTGTTTCAAAACTAAATAAATTGAAATAACGTTTAGCAGAAAAGCACAATTGTGCAAGTGTTGAATTGTTTTATTAATATCAAGCAAATATCTAAGTATAAATACTTAGAGAAAGACAGATTGAAAAAAATACTAAAAGGCCTCAGTGCTAATTCCAAGTCAAAGGAATTATAGGTCATCCTTTCATATATAAAATACAATGCCTTATGTAAAGTTTCTACAATATTAGCTGTGTATTTTTCATGAAGAAGAGATATCTTAAGTAATACAGATGATTCTGTAGTTTTTTAAAGAAGAGTCAATTGATGAATACCAAGTTTTAGAGTTAATTTTTATTAATAACATTAATTTTTAAATAAAAAAGTTACAGTAGGATAGAGGGAAGGAAGAAAAACAACTCTGGGAACTCTCACAAGCAGCACTATCTCAGAAAAAAAAGACAAGACTTGGGAGATAGTGATGACAAGCGAGAAAAGAGCACAGAGATGAAATCAGAACCGTGTTGAACTCTCTCCTCCATCTCCTGCCCACACGGAACGGAGAGCTTTTATATAGAATTTCAAGCGCTGTCCTTTACCCCTTTGTTAACTCATTCTAAGCATGGAGGCAAGCTCTCCTGGCAAGATCATTTAAAACACTGCCTGCCCTTTGATTACAGCCTCCACATACCTTGCCAGTTTGAGCAGTAAATCACAAACCATTTTCCGTTGTTATTGCTGAAGCATATCTTTCAATATCATCGCCGATTTAAGAGTTGGTGTCTTTTTAAAAGTCATAGTAATATGGCAGCCTCTCGGATAAGTCTTCTTTTGTGTGGCTGTTTCATTCCTTTGTCGGAGTTACACATTTTCTGTGTGTGGGATTGAGGAATCATGGAAAATTGCCACTTGTGTGATAAATTACTGTTTTCACCCATCAAACATCGAAAATGCTCCATACGAGGCTTGCGCACCATTATGTTGTCCCATCTAGGACCCTTTGAAAGTCAGCAGGGTGCATCTGGCTGAAATTCAGTCAGGCGATTAAATTTATTCAAGCTTGGTGAACTTGAGAGCTTTCAAAAGGAGAATGGCTGAGGGATGAGATTATAGTCCTGACAGGCGCTGGAAAGGTGTCCGACACCTGACGGCTGGCAGAGAGGCCTGGTACCTACTGCCTTTGATTTGCAACAAAGTCCTTCTCTGTAAGTATTTCCACCTGACATTTCCACTCAGGGAACCTGCGCCGTTGAAGATATTTACGAGTTGCTTTCAGCTTAAAAATAAATCACCTCTAATTCCTCTAAGCGAAATCAATCAAAAACCTGTAAAAAAATGGACTGGTTGTTTGGTCGATTCTGGCAGAAAAGTAAACAGCACTTCAGCTTTTCTCCGCCATTAAGGCCTAAGTGGCCTAGAAAGTAAATCAATATTTCTAGTCAGCCTTCTGGCTATTGTTTAGCCAGTAGTTATGGATTTGCTCTGGCTTACTGCACTCTTTCGAGACTAACCTGCAATCCTCTGAGAGGAATAGTAAGTTCCTTATCTGGTTCAGCTCTCTGTTGTACATTTAAATGGGCCACATCCATCAGCGGTCCCTGTTATAGGTAAGGGATGAGGGCATCCGTGAGGGCATCCCGTGCAACCCACTCTCCAGTGGAACCTTTTCGACACACCGAGGGCAAATTATCACTCAAAGGCCTCCAGATTGGCAAATGAACTAAGAATCCTAAAACGTGAGGCAAAAATTTGACCTTGATGAGGCATATAGAATTGCTGGTTTAAGTCAAGAAATGCTACTAACCTATTGCTGAATGAATTAGGATATTTACATAGAGTCCTTCTTTATTTCTGCTAATGCTCAAATATTTCTGCTTGGATACATTGTAAATTCTGGACAGTAAAAGGTAATCACGATTTTCCTTTTCTGTCTTTTCTGATACCACAAACCAAAACTTCTCCCTTCCCCACCACGTCAGCAAATGAAACTGCCCTCAAACTTTCACTGATTTTATTATCACAATTTGTAGTAATGGCTTGGCAATAAACCTTCTGTGGATTTCAGAACAGAACACTGGAGAAAGGATACTTCTATAAATAATTAATTTTCATTTGTCTTTTCAACCTGAGAACCTGAAACTCTTAACATGTCACCCAGGTTTTCTCAGTTTTTATGAGAACACGAGAAATATAGGAATAATTTACTTTTGGACTACTTTATCCACTTGATTTTATTTTACACACTTATTTTATACACTTATGCCATTTGTTAATTTCTTTATAAGAGCCACAAAAATGAGCTACAATCCTTTAAAAATATAAAATTTTATGTATTTATATTGTATAAGACATTTCATCAATAAATTAACTACCATAATAGCCAAGCAGAGGCAACATTATGCATCCAAGGGCTGCTGATGAGGCTGATTTCTAATCTACTTTTTATTTGAGTATTTTTGGCATAATTTTACTTAAGTAAAATTATCACATCAGAATTGGTAAGGGTTTTAGTAAAATGGTCACTACAGATTTTGGAAAGTAGAACACGTATGCAGAATGTGCTGCTTAGGAAAGTAAGCTGTTCATGATTTGATTAGCGTTCGGGTAGGGTGAGAAAACTGACTTAACCTAAGTAAACATTTTATCTGCTTCCTTCACCAAAGAAAAAGGATTTGTGCTACTTCCCTTCCAGTTCTGGAACTTGTTTCAGAAAGAATATTTAATTATGTGACTCTTTGTTGTGGAAAAAAAAATCTTCAAGAAAAACCAGTGCAAGAACAGTCTGTGTTCAGTCGAACCTATTTGTTACTTCTAGTTGTTAAGCTGGAGTATGTGGGGAATCAAGGCAGATCTATTAAAGATTAATTTATTTTTAATATTTAGATTAGAAATTATGTTTGTATAAAATAATTTTATCTATTTTATTCTTTGCTCTATTTTGAGTAAATCTAGATGAGATTTGTGATCAGATCCTGGACGCTGAGACAATCTTCTGTCCCTGTCACCCTTCATTTTTACAACAAAAATGTTCAACTTTTAATAAAGGTAGGTGAAGGTGTTTTGAAAGATAGTGGGAAGGGTTGCTTCTCCATCTTTCAGACATGATATGTTGATATTTGAAATTTACACTTTCAGTTTCTTAAAAATGAATATACATTTAAGCATAAAATTAATGCAAGATGCTTACTATATTCTCTTTCCAAAATGAGTTGAAAAGATATTTTAAAGATTGTTAATTATATAAAATATGAGTCAGATAGGCATAATAAAATTCACTGGTAAAACTGGGTTGCTATCTTGATTACATTACTACTTAAACATCCTTATTAAAGTTTTATTTAAATTATTTGAAAATTTATGAGAGCAATAGCAGCTCCTATTTATAATATACACATAATATTTCCTGAAACCATGTAATCTCAAGAGTGACAGAACCATAGAATATCTGTTTAATTCTTGCTCTCCCACAAGTATTTGATACTAATTTGAAAAATTAAATGAAATAATTTTTCTGTGTATTTTTATTTTCTCTACTTTCATTTTGATGTTTGAAAACACTAACGTATAAGAAAGAGCATTGTTACATCAGTAGAATTAAATTTGCCAGGTAAAATATTTCAAGATTATAAGAACTTAGATTTTTATCTAGGAGGCATTATTGTAAATGACAAACCAGTACAAGTGTCTAGCTGTTCACTTTTTTCAGCAAGTTAATATCATGGCATAACTGTCTAAAAAGCCTACTTGTATATTATTTCTAGGTTTTCAGAATTATCAGTGAATGGTGTATATATGTATTCAACATGCAACCATTGAAACATGTGTGGCTAGGGCTGGAGGAGCGGCTCAGTGCTTGAAATGCTTGCCTAGTCAGTACTAAGTCAAGAGCTAAGTTCCCGAGTTTGATTTCCCAGTACCACATTACCTGGGGTTGGTGGCACACGCCTGTCATCCCAGCACTCGGGAGGCTGAGGCAGGAGGACTGCCATGAGTCCGAGGTCAGCCTGGGCTCCGTAATGATTTAGGATCATACCTTAAAATTACTATTTCACTGTGCACTATCTGTTCAGATCAGTTATTAGTGGGTCCTTGTGGTTTCACGAAGGTATCCAGAAGCACTGATCAGATGAATCACTGAGTAAAGAGTTGAGTGCTATTGTCTGAACTTTTGGAGTAGAGAATTGCTGACAAGAAATGATTTTAGTCACTTACTAAAAATTCTAAATCCTATTGGCCCATAGTGGATGTGACACAGAATTATTACCAACAAAATAAGAACTCAAGTACATATGATCAGGCTTACTTAGCAGTATTGAAAAACTCTCAATTCCATATGCGTATGTAATTGGAGCTAGGAATTACTCTAATATGTAAAGGAAATAAATGTCTATGGACATAGCTTTATCCTAGGACAAACCTATTTCAGGGAAGGACTTCATCAGCCATGGCCCACGGGTCCAAATGTGCCTGTTTTGTGTAGCCTGTACGTGTGCCCTCAGTCTGATGACAAGGTACACTGAGGTTGCAGCCCACTTAGCTGGGCTTTTAGTTTCTTTCATTTCTTTTGTTTGGGAAATAGCATCTCACTTAATGAACGATATTACAATAAAAACACACCTAGGTACTATTCCATAAAACAACCATATACAATAAAAACCATATTGCAACAAAACCAAACCTTAACAAACCAATTACAATAAAAAACACACCTACTTACTATTACATGTTTGATGTCAGTAACGTGTAGAATATAGAAATTTAATTTATCTCTGCTCCATAATGACCTACATATTGTCTTTACTTTTGTGTCTGGGCCTGAGAAGTGTCCAGTACTCACTATTTTGGGCTTTATAGATGAAGTTTGCCAACCCATGTTCCAGGGTATCAAATTGCTCTCTGAGAATCATAAACACTTACTTTGCTAATTTGGCTGATACCTCATTGGGCCTTTATCGGTTCTCCGTGGCATTTAACTCTCTTATTGGTCCATTTTTGGTCATGGAATAGCCAAGGGCACTAGTTTCATCTTGTGTAGTGACTTCTTGTTTTATAAATTAGGGAGAGACATGCCATGTCTATTATCTGGTTTTAGAAGAAGACAGCGAACATTTTGAACTGATCGTGTAACTGGAAGTTTGTGTACATCGCCTCAGATTCTTAACTGGAACGATATGAGTCTGGGAATGCAGGACAAATCAGGGAGGAGACTGTGGAAACAGCCATAGGGTGATTTTTTTTTTTAATGTACTTGTGAGCTCCGTTCATTACTGCCTGTCTTAAATAGCAAAACTCCACCCCTTTTCATTAAATTCGTAGTGGTATCCAGAAATCAGTGTTAGAAAAGAAGATCAATTAGGTCATTTAGTTCCATTCTAAGGTTTCAATTTTCTCATTCAGCATATTAACTTTGGCCTGTCCAAATTTAAGTGACTAAAGAGATGGGTTTTTCCACAACTTAACCGGCAAGATATTTCTAAATCAAATTCATCTGTACCAAAGCATCATTAAAGACTTTGCTATTAGAGTTATACTAAATTGTTCTCTGCTTAATTGCATATCATTTGTCCTTTATTCCCCTTGGCTACCCAAAGCAAACTTTTATTCTTTGACTAGATTTATTTTAGACTACTTCATTCACATATATTATTGATGAAGAATATATCTAATGGCTTCTATTTATTAGATTAGGCTTTGTTACTCAAAATTTAAATTCCTTTACTCAAAAACAACAGTGAAAAGGTAAATCCGTTGTAATGAAATCATATTTCATAGAAAATAATAAAATTTAGCATGGACTCCAATAACTCATAAATAATATTCTCTAGCTTCCTGTTTCAGCACTTCAAACCATGAACGCCCATATAACTTGCTATTATAGTTGAACATTTTCCTGCAATCCATTTCCCCATCTGTGTGCAGATTTTTATTTTTATGAAACCTCAATACATTAAGGTTCTCTTTTTCTGCAATAAAGCATGGCTTCCATACCCCTCATTGATTAGTTTAACTCTAGAAAATCTGAGAATGCTGGGTTCAACAGCCTACTCTTCTCTTCTTCCTGCACAATTGATGGATATCCTGTAAGACAATTTTGAATCCAAAATTGAGCTGATTAAAGAAGTATTAAGAAAATCCATATATATGACTAAACCAATCCATCAGTGTTTTGCTCAGTAGGGTCAACTTTTTCTGTATGTAGAAAATACCACTGCCAGGAGATAGTAATGAACTGTGACCCCTGAGAGTGCTGCAACAGGAATTAGCGACAAGGAAACATTTGCTATTAGAGCAAATAGACCCCTAATCAACATATCATCGATCCTTCATTTTTGTCAAGGTCACTTTGTGCTTTAAAAAATGATCCTGCACTAAGCCTTTAATAGGAAAAGTGGACTAATTTGATTTAAAGAGTAAATGCTATTAATTATGAAAGACAGTCAATAAAAAGCTTGTTCTTCCAAACATAAAGGCAAATCTTTACAGTGCCTTTGATTTATGGTAATGAATCCAACGATGAAATATTTTCACTCATATCTCTTCCTCTCATTCCATGTTTTACTGCTTTTCTTGCTCATGCATTGTAGAATCCTTAAATAATCTGTATAAATCTAAGAAATTTTAGCTCAGAATATTTTTTCAAAATGTTATTATTTTGGTTTTTTTCCACTGAAAAGTCTTTTACACAATATTTTGACTCAAATTTCAGAAGAAGCTTTAAAAAAGGAAAAAATTCTATTTAATCCTATAATTAGAAATGTGGGCAAAAAAGTAAAGACCCTTATTATAAGCTGATATTCAAATAAACGACATAGTCACGAGAATTAAACCAGAATTATCACACTCTAAGATTCAGATGAGTAAAAAAATTAGAAAAAAATTCATGTTTAAATAATATCTTTCTCTATGTACAAATCTAAACCTTACCCCATTCAAAGTATAGATAGTACCAAAAATGCAAAATAGCAATTAAGAATAGATCTATTAACATCATTATTAAATTACAAGCATTTATTCTTCATGTTATTTCATCTGTAGTCAACTAAGATATAAATTATTCTAACATAATAAAATGAACTCAGCATAGATTTAGAACAAATAAAATTCTTGAGCTTCTATATGTAACTGTGGGTTTACTGTCTCTCCAAGATAAAGAGAAAATATTGTTTTCCTTTAAGACCAATTTCATCATAACCAATGCAAGGTACTCTGTATCTCACTTCAATAAGGTGATATTTCTTGGTTATAAAATATGCATTTGAAGAACTGTCTTCAATATAAGTTTTTCCATTGTGAGTCATCAATATGTGATCTGAAGTTTGCTCTCTGGACTGTAATTATGAGACTGTGTCCCTGGGGAATGGCAGATCAGGTCAACCTCACATTTCTGTTAAAATGTGATGATTTTCTCTATGGTAGAGGCAAGTTTATGAGATAGAAAAAGATATGTATTTAAATATTTTACATAAATGTGAATAAGAGTGACTTGTCAAAGTCTAGTTCATTTACAAAGTGTGACCCAAACATTCTTTAAAATCTTTCTTAAAGATAATTTATTTGAAAAAAACCATTTTGTGGCAAGGTAAAAATAAAGAAATGTATCTTCATGGAACTGACAAAGAGTAGAAAAATCCAGCATTTCAAGGTGATTATCAAAACAACATGGAACAAATACTTTGGGCCATTTTTCAAATTATTAAAATACTATATTTTCTAGAGTAAATCTATGCTGATTTACGATCAGAAATCCCACTCATTTTGGATTTATAAACATAATTTGTTAAACTTTAGTAGCATTATTGATTAAACCTTACATCTTGAGATGGGGTATAAGGATGACCCTAAAGCCAGAATAACCCCATCCCCTATGTGGCCACAGACAAAGAGTTGCTATGAGCTTGCCCTTGTTGCCAAGTCTTCTTCATAAAACCTAATATTGAATGCCAGTGATGGTCACAAAGGCCACCTAAATGGCATATTTAAATAAACTCAGTATTTTATCCGCAGGTGTCAATATATGTAGAAACTCATATTCATTTGTGCAATACCTACTAGGTTCACAGAGTAATAAAATAACTTACTAAATTTACAGAGAAATCAATAAATCTCTATACAACACGGCTACAATGAACACATACAGGTTTGTTTTTTAACTGAATAAAAGAAGCAGAATATATTGTCCTAGTTTCTGTATGTTACTGACTCAAAAGGGAAAGAATTTTCAACTTTGAACGGAGGTTGTAAAGGTGTCCACTAGTTCATTTCTATGCTTTTCATTATAAAATTATCGTAGACAAAAATATTGAAGAGATAAAATATTCTCAACAAAATTTTTTAAAGACTTCTGAAAGTAAGCTTGTGTGTGTGCAGATGTACTTGTCCGTTTTCCCATTGTGGGGACTAAGAGCCTGATGGAGGAGATACATTAATGTATTTATGAAGGTTAAAGTTACCAATTGCGCTTTGTCCTACAAAGAGCTAGAGTTACTCTTGCTCCAGAATTGGGCAGGGAACAAGACCTGTGAGTGCACCGAGCTGTCCTCTCAGACTGTTTAATCATCGGTTGGCCTACTTCTACAAAGTAGTCTATTTCAGCAGCATCGGTCCATGCGTACACGTTCCCCCATTACCATTCCCCTGTCGCTTTATTTTCTATTGTTAGTTAGGTCTTTTTTTTTTTTTTTTTTTTTTTTGCAAGGTAGAAATGGTCACCATGGCCAGAGTTCAGAACTTCTGCCTCCTTCCAGCCAGCAAAGCTGCTTTTCCTGTCGTGTCACCTCAGTGGTCACTTTTTTTTTTTAACACTGCAAATTCTTCATGACTTCTGTCATGATCACGACGGTCCGGTGGACTCCTCTCTGCTGTGTATTGCTTCTATTCATTACACATTTTTTTTCTTGCATTTGGTCATTTTCTTTTGCATGTTGCTTTCCTGCGCTTCTCAGCATGAAAAAAGTGACTCCTTTTTTTTTTTTTAATTCGGCTAATTAGAGCATTTATTGTATGAATGCTTTTTATAACATGAACATTCTTGGGACTCTGGTTCTCTTAGATGAATTAATTGCTCCTACTGCTCAATGATCCAGCTCTGTTTTCAAGGACTTGGGAGCCTTCTTTTTGTGTTCCTGATCTTTCAGGAAGAATTGGAAAGCAAGAGTTCTAATTCCAGGAGGCTAAAAGTTTACTGCAACCTGAACATTTAGCATTGGTAGAAACACTGGAATCACTTCAAAGAATGCTTTCTGCATTGGAGAAAATGTGACACAGGCACCACAAAAGCTCACCTACTGCAGTTACCTAAATACCTACTTTGATCTCATATTGTTGAATGAGTTTGATCAATGAAAGTGACCAATTAAAAAGATTAAAGAGGAAAATGAAGAAACGCCAAGTTTTATAGTATCCATTGTGAAGCCTTATGCTAAACCACATTTATCCATACATAAATAGACTTCGTTGTTTTCTTGAGCTGAGACCTTGAACATGACCTTGTGAGTATAAAATGAAAATCGGAAAATAGAAATCCTATACTTCAGTATAATCTGTACATGCTACTAACAGCATAATTTTTCCAAAGGTTGGACGGATGATGATCAACGTTTTAAGACCAAATTTACATTATGATTTTTGACAAATACACACTATCGTTTTGAAAAGGAATAGTGAAGAAGAAAAGCTCTAAATTTCTACTTTTACATGAAGGAAAATTAACTGACATTGCAAGTGCACATTCTGGACTCTGTTTTTATTACCATCTTGTTTTTTCTAAGTGAGCAGGTCATCTACCAAAGTAAATGATTTGGTATAATTTTATTTTAATGAAGCAAATGATAAGATCATACTCAAAACAGGGATGAGAAACACATCAGGCATAGGACTGGAATCAGAAGCAACCATGGCCAGAATCTGATCTGGAGGCAGCTATAAAGACATGTGCGCTAAGGATGCTAACACAGTCTATGACTGGAAATCCAAGCGACACAGTTAGGCAAGAAACTCTTCTATGGGAAGTCATAAATTTAAAAGTCACTAAGGCTTTCAATTTGTTCAAATGTAACAGGCTTATCTTGGTGTTGGAGAGGACTGGGATCATGGCAGTGCGACCTCTGTGAGTACTCCTGAGACGAGATAAGCCTGCACATGCTGAAGCTGGATACCCTGCTCACTTTACCTCAAAGAAAAGGCATGGCCAAATTATTAAGAGATTGAAATAAACAACTAAATCTGAGAGTTTATTCTGCGACTTTCAAAAAGTGTAAATACATTAATTTTTAAACTTCTTTTCATATTATTTTGTCACTGGGAAAACAGGAGTTCCATCGGTATTATTACTGCTGCATTCGTCCAAGGACAAAGTGTTATCCACTATTTAAGAGCATATAATATTCGAAAAGACACTAATGGATAAAATAATCTTAGTACCTATCATTATAAATCGATAATAGTAGTTATTAATTATTCATAACTTTTTTGGATGTGGATCATATCAGAGAGGAAAAAATAGAATTTACCATTTTTACTTGAGTTTTAGTTCTTCAATTGTCTATAGTCCTCTTTTTTATTTCCCTAAATTCCAAATATTAATTATAAATAAGAGCTTGATTTTCAGGTATTAGTTAAATTACATTTTATCATCAATGTGCAAGACTAGTCAAAGTAATTTCAATATTAAGAAAAAGGTACTACTACAATACAAATAAATTATAGTTAATTCTATAGCCAAGTGCTAACGTGTGATTTTAAAAGCAAGCTCATTACTGTGCACACTGACCATCTATATTTATTTCCATTAAAATTTCTCATTTTAAATTTGGCTTAAGATAAAAGAAGAGTCAATAGTCCTTCCACTGAGACAAGCCATGGGAGAACATCCAGATTGTTTCTAGAGTGGCAAAGAAATCTACTTCAACAGGGTATTCTTTGAAAAAGCTACTTCTCTTGAAGTTCTTTGAAAGAGAAGGAACAGAGCAAAGACTATTCTGAAGACTTTGAATCTCATAAAATGAAAAATTAACTTTCATAAGCTTCCATATCTTCCCTTTTTAATAGAAAGGGATACATGAAGAGCAATATTAACAAAAAATTTAGATTACTGTGAAAACAATCATCGATTGTAATAAAAACAACAGAATTCTATTTCAAAGCATTTAAGGAAAGTTCTACTCAAGTACTTAAAAAATTATTACACTAAAAAGAGCCTTTGCACACTGAAGTATGTGTGAAATCATGGTCTAAAAAGTTGTTTTGAGGTTCCATATAAGTCTCCTCTATTAAATTGCAATTCTAATATGAGAAGGCCCTTCGCAGTCTTTTTGGGAGAAAGAAACATCCCATTTCCCTTTAAGTCTTAGTAATACTAAGCATAGTTTATATTCAGTAAAGGGTCATGATAACCTACAGATTTCTTTGCATTATGTTTACTAATTGGTGACCCTTAGAGAAGTTAAGCAATGATTACTCAAAGAAATCACCCAACTGATCCAATAAAAATGTGAGTCTTTGAAGCCTCTTCTCCTGTTTCTACACTGGCCAAGTACAAGCATATACTCTGGCAGTTGGACAGATACTGGTGCCTGTACAGAAAGCACCATATTCTCCAGAGATCTGGCAAGCAACAGACTTCATCTTGCCAGTGTAGAAATAGCATTAGAGCAAGACTAATTGCTGAAAAGCCTGTTCAGAAAGATTTGTCATTCAGGGTGGTAAAAATAATCCCACTTTTCAGAGTACAAACTTTTTTTTAAAAAATTCTAGTATTTAATAGAGATCAAAACATTTCCATTTCCACAAGTGAATGCATTTTATGTAACGCAGCTATTTCTTTTGATTTGAGTTCAAGCAGGGAAGTGAGGATGAAAAAAATGTGTCTAGACGTACCATGTTTGTTCCCTTTGTAAGACGCAATTTATTAAGCCTGAAATATGGCTGAAGGAAGGATTTGTATGTTCCATAAATAACTTATTGAGAAGCGTAAATGCCAAGAGAAACCTCTTATGTACCCACTTGAAAATACAGTAGAATGTAAGTAGGTTAGACTGACTACTGTAATGGGTCCAGAGAATTGTCATAAAGGAAGAGTTGTAGGGAATCTATACACCAATCTGTCTTCAACTGCTACCAAGACAACTTATCAACATATTCTAGACGTGGTATCTTCTTACTAACAAAAAACGATCACCAAAAATGCTATCGTGTAGCAGTCATGGCCAGCACCTTTAGTAACCCTCATGACCTAATCCTCTCAGTGGCATTGCATTGTCTCTGATTATTTTAATTTTTGACTCAAATCTCCAACTTTTAAAAGAATGCTTTCCCCTGTAGTTATAAACACAATTCAAAAAAGTCAACCATGGTACAGTACCACATTGCCATAGCTTTACCTAAACAATGCCTAAATTAAGCCACTTTCTTCAATCTCAACTTCTAACAGTAAGGTGAAGGCAGCTGTAGGATTCCAAGCATCCAGTTCCATATCTACCATCCCGTGAGCCTGAGCAAGCATATCTGTTATTTGTAACTCAAGAGAGCCAACATAACCACAGTAGATAAAAGAGAGGCATGTTATGATGCTAAGCCATGTGCACTGCTTGGCATTCATTCAGTTCACTGTAGCTGAAAAAATAACTGTGAGGCTCCATATCCCATTAACACTGTGTTAATTATTGTCATTGTCTCATCAGTGGTTTGTTTATGACAGCTCTGGCTGACAGGAATAGTGGGATGTTCTGTCAAGGCCATCACCTGATGAGATTTTTATTGGCAAAAGATCTTTCTTTCCTTTACTCAACTATGTTAGAGGAATCAGTGCTTCATTAACTCCAAGCATAATTGCTTGCAATAGGCTAGTTTTTAAATGTTTCAAATAATTGACATAATCATCCTTTTTTAGCATTACAGTTAACCAATTCCTTCTCTTAAAATGAAGGATTCTGCCATTTCTCTCAGCTCAAAAGAAAATCACTCACTCACCGGCAGTTAAATATGACAGAAAATACTATCTTGCTGGAGAAGGCATTTGAATCCTGATACATTGCTTTAATATCTTATGTTGGACAGCTGTAGCTAAAAGTGTTTCTACACAACAACAATTCTATACCAAAATTCACAATAGTTTACTTGCACACACACGCATGTTTTTATCTAATAGGAAACATTATTCTTTTTCATGTAAGATAGGATGGAGAAAAGCCTTAAGTCTCCCTCACCAAAGAGGGTACCAGTGGTACAAATTCTTTGGAAGAAATCGAAAATTTTTGTTCTGTTTGTAATTTTCCCTCTGCAGCTATAGATTATATGAAATCTATCAATTTCAATTCTTATATCATGCTTAATATTCATTACTCAAAATGCAAGAAGAATGAAATGCCCCTCTTAACATTAGTTTTTTTTCTTTGCTGTTAATAAAATTCTTTTATGATAATGGATGTGGGTTCCAATCTACAATTTAGGAATTATATGATTTTGATAGTTTAGTTTTATTGTTAATGTCACTGGAGTAAAATTCACTTACTTGACATGTCACATTGTTGTAATCACATGAAGTTTATAACTATGATAGTGTACAAAATAGTTTTCATAATGTGAGGGGTTATTATTCATATTATAGACCTGAACCATAAATCGGTATAGAGAATGTGAGGGCAAATTTATGTATCAACTGATGATGAATTATGCACAGCTGCTTGAACAAGTACCAGTCTAAAAATGTTGCTATGATACAATTTTATAAAAAAAATTAAATCAGTTAATCTTGAGTTTGCTACATATCTTTTATATTGTGTGTGTGTGGGTGGGGGGGGGGTAAGTTGATAATCTTAAGAAGATATTGAGGAAACCAGGAGGGATGAATTTGAGTTTTTAGACTACTATAGAAATTCTACCTGAGTTTACAGTCCTTTGAACTACATATTGCACCATTAATTATTGCTGGAATTTCTAGGTAGCCATCTTGTCCTTGAGTTTTTGCACATGACAGCCAAAAAGTAGGTAATCTTTCTTTCTCTCTCCCCCTCCCGCTGCCCTCCATCTCTCTCTCCTTCTCTCTCTCTTTGCTCCTCTCTCTCACACAGACAATTCCTCAATATAGTAGGGAGAATTGGCTACAGAGTCCTCAGTAAATACCAAAATCTGTATTTGCCTGAGTCCCGTATGTACAATGGCAATATACTTGCATATAACGCACGAATACCTTAGATTGTTTTTAATCCGTAATATATTTAAAACACTGTATAAACAGTTGCCATACTTTATTTAGAGAATAGTGTCAAGAAAATTTTCTCTAACTATTTAGAATAAATGCATTTTTTCTCCTAATATATTGGAAGTGGAATGCACGGAACAGTAAGGCCATCTATACATTCCGTAAGTTCTGCTTCTCCGAAAAACCCTAAAACAGCAAGTGTTGGAAGAAAAAAATATACAATTGCATACATCTCATGGACTGAATGCAGACTCATTCCCTTAATAACACCGTGTTTGGCATAATGGAGTAAGCTCTCCTCGGGTCACAATTACATTCTGCTCCTAGCGAGCAGTAACGCTCTGCCAGTAGATGCCACCGCCTCCTTCCTCTAGTCTATGCAAGCAAGACAGTAATTAACCCTCATGCTTACTTGAGCTCGGTTTGGTTTTGGCACAGCGTGCCTTCCCTTGCAAACCATAATTGATTCTGAATAATTGATCAGCGACGAACATTCAATTTTCTTTATCTTCTCTTCCTCTCGTTCTCCTATGATACATGTTTTCTTTGGGGAACCATTTTCCCTTTAAAAAAAAAAGCTCCAAATGCAAGGCCTTTTAGTGATCAAATCAATTCATGCTGTTTGCTGCCAATTCACGTCAACTCCAGCGCAACTCCTCCCGGAGAACTCTTAGGGAACCCTAATTAGTGTCCCACAGTATCCATTAGTTTTCTAGACGGAAGTAAGCTGCTTAGGCAAAGACCTTAGAAACTGTTTACATGTGACTACTCTGCCGTTCTTCTAACCACCACACTGACTTGGGTTTTTTTTTTTTTTCAAATATCCTTTGATGAGGACTGGTACTGAGACCCCTAAGCTCCAGATGACTCATAGATCAGGCTTGGAGGTCACCCAAAATCAGGACATGTAATACTTATCTAAGTTTTTTCAGTCCACCAAATCACTATGTTTCTTCACCTCTCATTTATGTGGAAGTAAGATTACATTATAATGGTATACCGCTTACCTAATGAGTATAATTTTTAGCCTTCAGAATAAAACATCCTACCAAAACAGAAGTAAAAGTTCTTTGAAGAAAGTAGTTGTCAAAAAATAGATGCATTTAATCATGTCAGAAATGTGCATGCTCAACGTAAAGTGCAAAATTAAGCTCACTGGCCTAGCAAGAGTGGATACCTACTTTCCTTGTATAGTAAAATTAGTAGAAGAAAAACAACAAAGTAGGTTAGAATCCAAGAGATGTTGATATTCTGAGATGTGCCACATAGGGTTTGGAATCTTTATTTAACCCTAGGTTTCCACTGCAGGCCACGTCCTTCCTTCTCTTCCAAATTTTTCAAAGAAGAAATGTTACTATTAATTTCTCTCTGTAGAATGTCATGCTATTTGATCCACACCTTTCCACTTGGGTTGTGGGAGCCAGATGCTTAAATGGATGAATCCACGAACGAATTGTTTTCCTGTTGTCCATTCTACGAAACAACATACTGGTATATACATATGGCTGTCTATGCTGCTATGCATTATTAACTAAAGCAGGTTACAATACAGTTTTCAATTTGGTGCAATTAACATTTATTGAATAGTCCCATAAGCTACAAACCAGGATGAAAATAGAGTTGCAGTCCCCCTTACTGATAAAACTTCAGAATAAAGTTTTGTCTGGTCACTTTCTCTATCACTTCATCCTCTCAGAATCCTCCACCACAGCACCACTGCTTGGGTCTTATGTCGTGTTCATCATGATATATTTTTCTTGAATAACTCTTGCTCAAGAATATGACCTATACTAACTGCTCTTCTTTTTAGCTCATTGGCCATTCCTGAGACCCATGTCTGAGCCCACATTTTGAAATGGGAAAATCTCTAGGTTAGTCACATATCTTTGATGCTGAACATACCATGTAAACTTTAATCACCCTTTAACTAAAGTCTCAAACTCCAGAAAATTACTAGATAACAATTTAGATGTCCCAACTAGTGTGTATATAACCAAACTCTTCATTTTTGGCCCACTTTTATATTTTATTGTTTACTTTTCTCTCCAGATCATTCTTTTTATTTGTATGTATTTGTGATACATAAAGTTACAGTCAACATGGGGAATCGGAGCCTATGCATATCTCATCGTGATCATTTTGGTTTCCCTTCCCCCTTGCCAATCTCTTGTTCTCCTTTCCTATATATTTTTTCTTTTGCCACAAAAATCTCTCTTCCTGTTTTCTAAGGTTTCAAGTCTATTCACCTCAGGTTTCTCAAGAATAAAAAGCCTATTCATCATTGTACATATGGATAGCAAAGACACTATATACACAAGCAAACAATGGAGAAAAACTATCTTACGTGACCTTGCCCATATCTTTCAGATAATCTTTTTATGAAATTAATGTCAGTGGAGAATACGAACTAGGAAATCACAAAATCCTGCAGTTTTAAATATAGATCTCACTATTTATTAATTTTTCAAAGAGTTACTTAATCTTAGGACTTTTGAAATAATTCACGACAAGCTACTTAATCTATATAAATGTCAGTTGCCTCAACCATTCCATTTGGATGATAATAGTACTTATGACATTAGGTTGTAGTAAGAACTAAATGAGATGATAAGGGTATCACCAAGTTCCACTCAAGGATTTTCATTTTTTTATTAATTTAAGAAATAAGCATTATAGGTCCAATATGTCCTGTTGTAAGTTGAGGATGACAGAGAGGATCAAAGCAGGCAATGCTTTAAAGACCGAGGAGCTGCAGGCAAAATTCACGTACAGTGTGTAGGTAGTGCCAAGTAAGGTCCTCGAGACTGAAGGAAACCAGGGACACCTTTCTAGGAGCCGATGCTGGGTGAGACTTTTATATAAGTAGTTTCCATGTCAAAAATGTGAGGAAAAAAGTCACGTTAAGCCAGAGGTTCCGGAAGAACAAAGAGATTGAGGCAGCTGAGAGCTGGGTGTCTTTCAAGTAGCCGAAGAAAATTCCGAGAAACCAAGAGGGGCCTGGGGAAGCAACATGTGACTGGCAACAGTGTGAAGTCATAGCTGCAGGTGGCTGCAGGAGTGATAAATAAATGGTGTTACCACAGCCAAAGTTCACCCAGTCCAAGGTAGGAGACATCGCCACCACCCAAGATGCTACTCAGAGGAAGGAGAGTGGCTTTGAAATTTCCCCTCATCCTCCATCCATGCTCCTACAAATGATGGACCCAAATCAGAGGCCAGATGACACAATAACCTGGCAAGGGCAGCCAGAGAATTACTGCCCACAAACTTAATAGAAAGAGCAAAGGACAAGGAATTTATCTGAGAACAAGTTGGCTCAGAACTACCATTAAACCCTGAGGTCTTAAGGGTTAGCCACCTTACTATTCTGAGGAAATAACCTCAGTTGCAGGAAAACAGAATAAATTCAGAAATGTTATATCTTAGGGATATAACAAATGATGCCTGGCCCCGATTTTAAGGAATGGAGAAACTGGATAAAAGTATGAATCTGTATTTTAGTCTCCTAAGCAAAAAAACTTCACTTATAAGGTTGTATCTAGACTTCAAAAAAGATGGCTGTATTAGGAAAGTAGAAGGAGTGAATTTCAGTGTTGATCTCTCTCTCTCTCTCTCTCTCTCTCTCTCTCTCTCTCTCTGTACAGGATCTTGTTTGGTATTTGTTTCTATGAAAAAATAAGCTCTTAGGGTGAAGTAGATTGACTCTCTTTGGGTTGTCTAGGCTTAGGGATCTTGGAAAACTTCCAAGTGAACATTGGTTGGGGACATAATCAAGTCTTCTCTATTAAGCAGAAAGTCTAGTTCAAGAGGAAGTGCAGAGGTTAACTACATGATATCTATAGAAAGTGAAACAGCTGTGGAGAAGGAGAAAAGCAGAGTTGAAATGATATTAAACAGAAGTCAGAGAATGAAACGATGCACTATGGAGTGTGAATGAGACAAGGAATAGGTGAACAAATAGGAAATCAGAGTTCTCGTGAAGAAGTTGCAGAAACTACAATCTTAATTAGCGAGAAAGTTGCCCTTGTGGACTTTGAATTTGAAATAAATTTATTCATGACATACAGTAAATTCTTATGGCATCTCTTCATTTCACTAAGAACAAACCTCAAATATCTCACTGACGTACAATGACAAACATTGTGTGTCTTGCTCTTACGTTTGACGTTTAAGTATATTCCATTGCCCTACGGTGGGCCCAATGTAGTTGGCTCCAACTCGTTAGTATGGGACAGTTAGGTCTTCTTTCTGTGTGTTCATTTTAGAAAGAAATTATTTGAGTTTTTCTCCTCCTCCTCCTCCTCCTCCTCCTCCTCCTCTTCTTCCTCTTCTTCCTCATCCTCCTCCTCATCCTCCTCGTCCTCCTCCTCCTCCTCCTCCTCCTCCTTCTTCTTCAGAGTAGATGGGGCAAGCCTAACTATACCAACAAAACCTCAATTTTGTTCATATCTGTTATCATCCCATTGACCAAAATAAATTCTATGACCCAACTCAAAGCTACTAAGTATTATAGTGATTTTCCCCATTTGATTGATATGCATAAGTGCAAAATTTAAGGTTTACAATGAAGTTGAGCATTTTGCGCACATGCATATCTTTGTGACAAGGACTCTCCCATTCTCCTTTATAGCGATTTTTAATGCACTGCATTACAAAATCATAAGGCGAGATCTGTGGCTAAAGACAGAGTGAAAAATTCCCATTAGGATGCAGTAAAAATAAAGGCTAATGGTCCAAATCTGGCGCTTCACGACTTCTGTGAGACGACTGGTAACTAGTGCAAGGGAAAGAAAAAAGGAAATACAAATAATGGAGCTAGGTAATAAACTTTAAGGAAAAGATGTTTGCCTTCCCAGGTCCCCCAGACATAGATTCATAATATCTGGGATAGGGTAGCAAAGCAATATAAGATAGAATCCTCCCTTCTTTTACCCACATTAAAAAAAAAAAAAAACCTCAGGTATGGGGCATGCACCAATCATTGTTGGTCCTTGGGTTCTTACAGTGCAATACACTTAATGTGACGACAAATTGATCATAGTAAGCACAGCTATGAAGAAAAAAAGAAGCATATTCCTGTCTTGTGGTTTAATAAGCAGTAGCTAGTTAATTGTCAGTCTCTGAGGGGAGAACTGAGTATCTAGAAATTGGCACTACCGAGAACTTATCAGTAAAAAGTCCCAGACATCAGCCCAGGAAGTGCCCACTGCCATGTCAATTGTCATGTGAGTGCTTACATTGTTCATATACAAACATCGCACACTAATAAGCAGAGATTGATACATTAAATGCTATCAAGTAACTCACATGGGCCTAGAAATCAGGAGGAATACGAAAGAATTTTAAGACAAAACAATTACATTCACAAAGGGAAACCGACCATAGTGTATTAATGTTATTTGTTTTTGCTGAAACACAGATGTTTGAATAATTCATTGCATTGAACTGAGGAAAAAATACCAAGAGAAGAAATATCTAAAACCTTTCAAATTGAGGATAAAAATATCATTTCGATCTTATTTTGTAATCCTATTTTTCTACTTCATTGTTTTTTAAATTTAAATTTGAATATTTCAGGTTTAATATCGGTCTTGTATTTACTCAATAATCATTGGATAGCAATGAAAACTGAAAAATAATTAGTAAAGCCACTGTGATGTCACAATTAACAAGGCCCTCAGCCATATTCATAGATCTCAGGTATTCTTCTATTGATTTTTCTGAACTTTTAATCGCACAAAACATGTTTACACCAATATTTCTTTTTATAGCCTTCTTTCAGAAAAATTTAACATATTTTAAAATTTATAAAATAGCTGTATATTTTTAAGAAGTCTGGTTATGTATAACTCTCTATTCATTTTGCTCCAAATTCATCTCATGTGTACATTCATTCTATTTCCAAAACCTTTTGCTATTCCTATCTCTAAGACATTTTTATTCAGTAAGACACATTTAAAATAGATTTCATCTAAATTCACTTATATAACCAACCATATTTATAATTTATATTTCCAAGCACAGTTTTTAAGAATTATTTAACATTTATTCATTGTTAAAGTGTTTTCAGAAGTCAAACCACAAATATGTTAAAAGCTTTGATTGATTAAATTTAGCTACATAACAGGGTTAAAATGATGGTGATGTTCAACTTGTACATTAAGTGCACCTGCATACTCCATAAATAAAATTAAAATAAAATTGATAATATGAGTAAATAGTTGAAACCTAAGGGCACACAGTTCGTGTCTTTAATATAAAAAGTACAATGGGAAATCAATTACATAAATAGTCACAATAAAAATGATAGTTAAAACCAGATAGCTTATAATAAAACTTAAAATGTAATCAACTATATATATATATATATATATATATATATATATATATCCTGTATCTTAAAATAGGAAAGATAATAATAATGACAGGCAGTGATGGCTCAGATATTATAATACAGATCTACAGGTTAATATAAATTCCCTGGGGATCATTTGACAATAAACACCAAGATGCTTAAAATCTATTATTGAACAATTCCTGATATAATCGAAGAGTCTCCGATGCAAACTGTTGGCCTGCCACTTGCTTGCTATGTAATCTAAGTAAATTGTGAAATCCCAGCTTCCTTTTCTGTATGATAGGAATTCTCACAGCCATCTTAATAGCGGCCATAAAACAAACAGTATAATATGCATGTACAGCTCAGCACATTCTTCTACAAATGAGGCTTCTTCCTCAGATGAAATCTACTGCTGTCCCATTCCTCTCCTCTACCTCTTTCCCTCTGGAATAAATTGTTAATATAAATTATGCTCAATCTACAAAGTTGTTAATGGAGGAGTAAACTCTAGCATTAATAATAAGAAGGTATTGCCTTATGCATATATCTCCATTCATATAGGGAAGCAATAGAGAAAACTAGATCAAATTATTTAGTAAAAATACTCATCCATATTTCAAACAATATGGCTTTATAAAGTTTTTATTAATATTTTGTTTATATGTGGGAGACATTATGACTAAGGGAAGGCATTGATACCTGCAGCTTGTGTGTGTGTATATTTGAGTATATGCCTTCATATATGGTAGAATGTAAGCACAAATATAAAGATTTACAGACCATAAACATTCATTGGTTCAAAATTTTGGATGACTTCTTGCTATAATGCAGGTAAGCATAGCAACTTTTGGTGATGAATAGAAAGTAAAGGCAGACACAAACTTTTGTTGTACAGAAAACAATATATTGGAAGCACCGACATTATTAGAGTAATCATAATATCTAATCTCAAATTGCAACCAGAATTATACTACTAAGGGAAGATGTTAGGGAAAGCATACAACAGGGACATTAACTTTTTAAAGGAAGTCAAATCAGGTTGCTTTGCTGAAGATACATTTGAACTGAAATCTGAAGGAAGAGCTGGAGATATGTAGTGGAAGTGGAAGAAAAACAGCTCTTTCAATTTCCTAAGTGGAGGAGAAGGCGCAGCAAATTTGTTATGAATGTAATTTATGAACCTAGTGTTCAATGAGGCCAGAGGGACAAGCGTGGCTGCTAACAGAGGTTTTGTAGGATGTTAGCAGGGACATTTGAGGAAAACAGTCACCTAAGTAAAGTAATTAGAGATTTGTTAGGAAAATATCACACTAACCACAGCTGAAAAACAAAAGTCAGTGAGGGAAACTGTCAAGTCACCTGAGTAACGCAAGTGTTAGGTGATGTTAGGTGTCAGCAGCCTGGATCAGGATAGAACTGGCAGAAACGACATGAGGGGACAGATTTAGGAACTACTCATGAGAAAAGACTGAAATAGCATGACGATGAATGGAATACAGCGAGTTCTAAGTGGAGATAATGAACATGCATGTCTCACGTGGGCACAGGGATATGAAGACAGCAAGTCTTTCGGGAATGTGACAAGAGGCCGAGGTCCGTGACAGACTGAGACCGAGCGAGATGGAGCCAGTGGCGGTGGCTTATAGGCTTTCAGTTGCTTAGGGAGATGGATAACGTCATTCCTTTGCAGATGTGAACTAAACAGTATAAGGTTTGTAGAGTGAGATTCTAAATTCATTTTTCGATGTTCTGATTTTCTAATTACTTCAAAAATACTCACGGGAAGATGTCAGAGGGGTAGCTGGTTCTCAGAAGACACGTTTGGATGGGGTATGGCTTGGCGGGTTATGTGGACTGTTAATGAAGTTAATGGTAAGAGTCTTTAGCCTCACTGACAGCATATGTACCATGAACATCACAGAGGTCTCCGGGAAGAAACTGAGAAGCGGCATTGGTGCCCATAGTGACAGCGATTGGCATGTGGAAATCGGAAGGAGACTTGAGTCATGAAAAACAAAATTTTAAAGTATATTAAAAAGACCACTTCTAATATTTTGGCTAAGAAGAGAAACGGCAAAGGGTATTTACAAGGACACAACTGAGAAAAATTCAGGTAGAAATTATTTCTTAATGAGAGAGTTTCAGGTGTATGAAGAGCAGTGATTTGATATTAGAAGTCAAAGAGTAAATCTGCATTAAGGCTTTGTATTCAATAAAAATTGATTATTAATATCCTAAAGTATTTCCACTATTTTTTTTTTTTACCAGTAAGCTTGCATCCTTTAAGTTTACAGGTATATGACCTTTCAGGATAATTCAAGAAAACAAGTAAATAGTTTCTACTAATAGTTTCACCCATTAATATCAGATGAAGCAAATAATTTGGAAATAGTGTGCAGTGTAGGGCTCTGGAAGGCAGGGCTGTCACCCTGGCAGATCAGAAAGGCTTGATTTCAAGAGAAGGGAGCACAAGGAATCTGAAGAAGCAGGAGGCAAAGGTTACCTTTCAAAAGCAAAGAGAGAGAGAGAGAGAGAGAGAGAGAGAGAGAGAGAGCAGATTTTAGGCAGAATTAGAAACTGATTTGAAAAAGGAAGATTAAGATAGATATGAAAATAATCCTATGCTATTCGGGAGGGCATTGCAATATAAAATAACCTATAAATTGTTCTTCAGATGGTAAGATATGAACAGGCTGAATAAAGTTCTTCACGATCTGTCAGAGAAGCTTGGATGGGACATTTCATTCATTCAAGTCTTAGCTTCCTAATCTGTGAAGTGTTTCCTTGTAGGATCTAGAAACCCCTTACAATGTTAATAATGTGCAATGCTATTATGAAAAGAAGAAGAGGAAAGTTATGCTGTAGGAGAAAAATACATTGATTTAATCTTCAGGGTCTGTGTAGTGGGCAATTACGAGAACATTTTATTGTAGCACACTGTGTAAATGGAAGAAAAGCTCCACACATTCCTTGACTTATTTCTAAATAGGTTAGCAGGGGTGTGAAATGACATTCTCCAGCATTAGGGATGTGTGAAGTGCCCTTAACATTTCTGAGCTGAGTCATTTGAGATTACTCCCTGTGTAACTTATCTATTAAAATCCTCTCTCACACGCACATAATTTTTAACAACTATATAAAATTCAAACTGTCTGAAGAAAGTAGCTAGTCATTTCAAGATTTTTTTATATGATCCTATGTTTAACTTTTTATGAGTCTCATTAGAGAAGAGTTTTATAAGTTAAGAATGAAATAAATATATTAAATAGGCATATTAAATAATTCAAGTTATTTATATGCTATAGACAATAGATATTATAATTATATATAAATTCATGAACTTTTTTTCAGTTTGATTATTTTCTGAAAGATATTAAAATTAGCTTGGCTTTAGGTATCAAATAAATGGTTAAGTCATATGTTTCAAAATAAGGATTTATTTTGATTTTTATTACATGTAAGGAAATGAAATTCTATATTTCATTTTAACTCATGTTTTATAGAATATGGATAACTTCTGAAAGTTTAGAATGTAAAAGAGACCCACTTCAACTCTCAACCACTGCTCTCTAACATTGTAAAATATATGGTAAGTATGAAATTTATAATCTCTAAATTTCCTTATATCTCAATTTTGAACAAAATCTTACTTTAGATTTCATATCTTAAAGTAGTTCAATCCATTTATTTCTATATTTCCAAGTACACTTATTACTTCATCTGGTGCCACACTGAAAATATATTCAAGTTGCAATCAGTGCGTCCGATGGACAGGACTCTACTTTGTCCACCAGATAACAGTCACTGTACACAGCTTCTTCTCTTGGTCACACAATGCAAAGGTATTTCATTCTAACATATTCTGTGCATGTTATTGATTATAAGAATGTACAAATATAAGAACTAGGATTAGAAAAATATCACTGTATTTCATTTTATCTAATACGATAACATAGTAATGTAAACTTGAAGAATATATTTCATTTCTCTATGCCCTTATATGTTTTGTCAACAATCAGGTATTTTTTGAAAGCCCTTGTCCTGTGCAGCTTTATAGCCTAAATTTTACACACACACACACACACACACACACACACACACACACAGTTACAATTGATTCCATAATATGTCAAAGATTTAAGTTCAAGCTTGCATTTAGATTGTCTTATGCAAATTGTATTAGGATAAAACAACAGTAATGAAATGACTGGCAATTTTAAATGTTTGCATGAAACACAGTAAGAAACAACAAAATGTGGAGTTTTTTTGGCTCACTGAATTTGTAACATATTTGATTAACAAGAAGTCTTGGATTATGAAGCATCCAGTAACAGAATATAATTATTAGAAATACACTATGTGAATCACTTCTTTTTTAATCTCAGCTTGGAAAATATTCTAGAATTTCAATAAAAAGATTTGGTAAGTAACACTTAATAAAAGGTCATTCATACAATTTAAATTATATTTGAAACAATGAACTTCAATTGCATTTTACATAAATCTTTCCATTACTATGTGAAAACCAGGAAGCACAATAACTTAGCTGATTCTGGCAAATTCTTTTTCTTTTCATTTGCAAAATGCACATTTATTTTGTTGAGAGTGCTGCTAAGTAACTGTAATTACAATAAACCAGTGATGTTTTCTTCTCTTAAAGTTTGGATAAATAGAATCGTTTTTATCAAAAGAAAGACAGAAAATGTACTTATTTGGATTTTTTTATTGTATATACTGCACATTTATTTGTTAAAAAAAGCAAGGAGTTAGAAATATAAGTAAATTTGGGTTTCCTTATACCATGGTCATCCTTTACGTCTACTAATAAATGCAGCTTCCTCTCAGAGTAGAGTCTGTAGGAAACTGCAGATCTCTATAATTTTGCTACAAGTAACCTCTGATTATGAAGCTTTGAGAGTTTGAGTTTTCCCTAAAATTTTGTATCTACCGATCTATGTGGTAATCTGTCTGTTTATCTGTCTGTCTGTCTATCTATCTATCTATCTATCTATCTATCTTTCTCTTGGTTTGATGCTAGGGTATTTACATAAAATTACTTCTAATTAAAGTTTTACAAAGTGTACAGTGTGAAAAATAGTGTCTGTACAAAATAACTATGCTACAAATGTTAGCCATCTTTTCTGTTGTTAACTACAAAAGTCTGACATTTTTATGAATCTATTTTTTTAAATATGGTAACAATGTTTCCAAAAATAAAAAAACAATCACACACTATGTTGAAGAAAGAGTTCAATGTGAAATCTAAGTTTCTGACCTTAATCCTGGACAAGTTATTCAATAGCTATTTCAATTAATTTATCAACATCGTTATCCTCTGAGCTTGCTGTCTGTTTCAAGCAGGAAGACTGATAGCTGCCTCACGGAGTTGCTGTGAGTAGTGAAATAAATAGAAAGAATGTGGTAAAAATATATGTTAAGTGATCCATCACAAAAAAGGCACTTAGAAGCATTCAATTAGGATTCGGTGAGCCTGCCCTCAGGAAATAAGCCCGCATCGTGAAATATAAACATTTCTCACCATTCACAGTATCGTAGGCCATATGTTTGTGTAGAACATGGTGAGGACAAGAGGGACAAGACCCATTTTGTTGAGAAGTCCATCTTTACACTATGATCACTGTAACTGAGAGGGCAGAAGAAAGATGATAGTAGATTCTTTGCTCTGGGATAAAAGTTTCTACACTACAAATTAAATAGCTTTTACACAAATATAATAAATTATTTTATTCAATATATATACTCATTATATTTAATAGTAACTAACTCAAATCTCTAAAGCTACTTCTATTTAGTAAAAGAGGAAAATAACTGAAAAACAGTCTGAGTAGTTAATACATTAATGTGATCTTTATCAGAATCTATAGAAGACAAGAATAAAGTTCCATAAAAACCTTTATTAGACACAGATAAAGACATTCTCTTTGTCCAATTTTTAGTTAACTATGGAAATTTCCATAGGTTTTATAGGTAGAAAACCTTGAGTTTTGAAAAAGATCAAATCGTCATTCTTTTTGGCTTGTACTCAAAATGAAGAAAAAATTGATCATTTATTATGCTGCAAGAATGGAGAAGAGCAGTTTTTTGAGGTCTTGCCGATCATCACTAGTTTCACTGTTATATCTGAAGCTGATCTGAAATCATTCAAGGGGAAGGAACTTAATTTGAAAAGACTTACATTTATAGTACACTACAACTGCTGCTTCTGCAGCATGGTTAAACTAAACTATAAGCAGTGAAATCAGTGAACACTTTTCACTAACCTTACAGACCTCTGTGCTAACCGTTAGCTATAAATGACCCCTGATAAAGACGTAAAGCATATGAAAAATGAGTGGTAAATTCAAAGCACTGGCCTTATTTTGTGAACGTGGGAATAGTCTCAAAAACCTCATGTTCCATGCTGTGGTACATGGATTTTACAAGAGAAATCAGCCTGGCCAAATTTAAGCAAACTAGGCATTGCATTTAGCTGGTATTTGAGATATGGGAGCAGTGCATCTAACTTATTAAACAATATTAATTTGTAGTTCAGTGTTTTTCTTTGCCAAATCCATTTGGTGATTTAAACACATCCAACTTAAACCTCCAAGGGAAAAAATGTAAATATTATTACATATTTTACATGTTTAAAAATTATAATTTAGTGTAGCCCTAAGCATTAAAACTATTTAAAATAATCCTATTTTAAATACAATAAATGAGAGTAAAGGAACTAAAGTGATTTATTTTAGTAAAAGAATAAGTATTATCTATTCTGAAAGTCAAAGAGGTGGATATATTTTCATTATGATATGATTAAACCATGTTTGAGTCTTCTGAGTAATTTTTCTCCTTCGTTAGGTCTTCTAAAAACAATCTGCAAGTTTTTCAGATTTCAGTTTGAATTCTTTTGTCAATGTAAGTTTAAAAAAACACTTTAGAGAAAATCTGGGTAAACTGTCTATTTAGTATTACATGTAGAATTTTTTGGGTTTCAATCTTAAATCATCTTTCAGTTCTATTTTTTTCCTCTGTGTTTCTACACTGAGGAAAGGATCCTCATGGTTGATTTGAGGATGAAATTAACTAATCTTCTATCCCATCTGTGGTACAAACTCAGACACTTCGATTAATTTGGAAATTATTAAAGACATGGACTACTGCATTCAGTTTTCCATTTATCTAAACTTGGATCTGAATTTTAGCTACATATGGATGAGATGCTGATCAATTTCAATTCAAATATTAAGTCCTGATCTGGCTCGTGGAAAAGAAAGAACAATGCTCAGAATTCACAGACATGCATTCTCATCTTGACATCTAAATAATGATTTGTTATTCTTCTGTTCTGACACTGAAAGGTATCTTGAAAAGGTTCATTCAGGTCTAAAGAAAAGATGCTTAGGTTCTCACAATAGTTTCTGATTTTGCTTTTGTTTCTGTGTCTTGGAGGCAGCCTCACCAAGCCTTTTGGGCCACCTTAACTCACTACATAGTTCAAGAATTTGCCTAGAATTCTCCATATTCTTGCTTAGGCCTTTAGAATGCTGGGGCTATAGGCATGAGCCAGAATACCTGACCCAAATCATTTCAATCAAGCCCTGTACCTGCCATTTTACTAGATGCATGACCATAAATAAAACACATTTTTCATCTTCTGCAAATGATATATAAATTAATAAAATAGTAACAATAAGAAACACGACTCATATCTTTAACTTAGTTTTAATTTCTTTTTAATGAGTTCTTCAGAAACTGAACTATTGTAGAAGGATATTAGCTATTTATTGCTTTTTCAGTTAAAAAAATAGGTAACATTTGTTCTATGTTAAGTTATTCACATGGCTTGGGTCAACTGCCTCTAGAATTTTTATTTGAAAAGAAAGAAGTGATTTACCTTTCAACCTTCATCAATGAAAAACAATTCATCTCAATCTCAAAATACATTTCTACTGATACTTTATTGGGTACAGTGCTTTTTAAAAGCTCTAAAATAAGAATATGGTGAAAACAGAAAACAAGATTTAGTATCAACACTGAACAGGCACAAAGAGCACTGCTGTAATTAGCCATATTTAGCCATGTAGCTACAGAAAATATACCACTGGGAGAAACTGTAACTGCTGTTACTATTTTCAAACAAATGCAGGACTCAAAAGAACCTATTTTAGTGCTGATATTAAATATCTCACCATGTTTCCATTATAAACCCTTCTTTTAGGATTTTATAAGTAGGCCATAAAAATTCACTTCAGGCACAGCTTGGCATCCAAAAAGCTATTACAGCCTCCTGGGAAAATAACAAGCATATTTATAGAATCTATATATAAATATTGATATATTATGTGTACCTGTTTTTAAAAATGCACTTCGACAACCTATTTTATTAATTTGCTGAGTCATATTACCTTTTCACTTCCATTAACCTAAGAGGAAAAATTACAATTAAATTCAGCCTCCCTGTTTCTAAATAAGATTAGTCTAGTATCTACAAAGTATCATGGTTCTCGGGAATAAGCTTACAGGGCTCTAATAAGTCAAGGAAAAGATCAGTTCTCTTTACTGGCAATAAGTCTATATTTTCTCTATAGTTTGTTTTGTGTTGGTATTGAAAATTTATGTTGCTAAAATTGCATATAATAGAAGTAGTTGCTACTAAGATAAAATAGACTTCATAAGATGTGTTTTAAATGATTTCTTAAAAATCAAGAAGGTTTGCTATCTATGAATATTAATTTATATGAAACACTACATAGGTTTTTTCATTTAAGTACATATTAAATCCAAAAGAACCCAAAAATATCCTAGATTTTATTAACTTTAAACATCAAAGATTTGTCTTGAAAGGAAATACTTTTGTTGACTATTTGATAGTGGAGTCTTTCAAGTATATTTCTCTTAATGATAGTTATGTTTTTCTTAAGTGTTGAAAATTTATCCCATTAACCTATGTTTATACTTAATTCTAATACTGAGTCATGTGAAATGTTACAGATTGAATAGATTGTTCAAAATTAATCATGATGGTCATTTTTGGGTACTTTTTGAATTTCTGGTGTGGTGTTTAATTCCTTACATGTACTTTCTCATTTAATTTCAATAAAAAACTGAAGTTACTAGAAGAATTTTAAAAAATCTATTAATCCTTTTCCTATGGAGAAAGCAACCCTAATAATAAAATAACTGATGTAATATAGTATAGTTAGTTAATTTTGGTGCTGAAAACCAAATGTTATTCTTAAGATGAATTTTATATTTTATAATCAACTCTATTTCTCTCTCCACTTTAATGGAAAATTATTAATTGGTTAAATTACAAGTACCACAAACCTGTTCTATCAGGAATAGAATAACTCATCTAACTTTTAGATGAAAAAAATATATAGTAAAATAGTCAGATTGCTACATAGTAGATTAAAATATCTCTGTGTTTTTTTATTCAGAATATATTTTAGCAACTGGTTTGTAAACTTTCTACACACCTTGTTATTTAAGCAAGAAATGCAAGACAATAATTAGCTTATCTTTTAAAAACTGTCAACAAGAATAATGCTATTTATCTTTAAAATCCTCAATGGATTATTAATTGCCTAAAAACTAATAAAATTATGTGACATTTAAGAAGTTTTAAATGGCCTCCTAACTAGTGTAAAGACACTTGTAGTCATTAGAAAACAGATTTTCAAATATCATCTGTCCTGTAATTAGTATTTTAAAAAGCCAATGAATCCTGGTACAAATATATTTTCATATAACTGTGTAATTACCGCGTAGTAGTTCAGAAAATTGGTTTGGATGTCGTTCGAGAGGCTCCACAATCACTTTATGATTTTTAACTCATAAGACTGTGGTACAACATAAAGTTGAACTAAATTTCCTAGCAGGAGAATTTCTTTAAAAAAAGAAATGAAATCATTGACATTTACACAACGATGATTAGATTAAAACCATTGACACATTTCCCATTTAGAACTACTCTAACCTTTGAATTGTGTAGACGTCATTATCTTAAACTGAAACTCCTGATTTCCATTTTATCCACTTTACTCCCATACCATTTTCCTCTTTGTAAGTTGGATCTCTACTGTTGATGCTCAAACACAAATCTTTAACTTTTTATCATCCATTTTTCTTTCTCATCCCCCAGAAGATCAATCAACCAATTTCCTTCATATTATTTTAAAATATATCCAGAACCCAAGCATCTCAACTTTGTAGTCAGGATTTCTTGCTGTGTGTGCGGAATGGTCCCCTAGCCTACCTCCTCTCCGTCATATGTGGGTGCAATCACTGACTCTTTATGCAAGAGCAAGCAGCAGCATCTTTTATACATTTTAGCAAATCTGACTCTTCAGTAAAACTTATTTTTACTACCCACCCTGAGGCCGTATCTTGTGGTTTGGATCTGAAATGTTCCCCAAAAGTCTCATGCATTTGAATGTTACAGATCGTTTGTGGAACCATGCACTGTTGGGGGATTGAGGCCTGATCGAGAAGGGTGGATTACAGGCATGTAAATTGGATTACAGGCATTTAGTGTGTGTGTGGGGGGGGTGGTTACCACACCTCCCACACCTGGATCGAGGAGGTGCTGATCACTTGGATGGGACCTAGAAGGATCTATGTATTGAGTCACAGCAACAAAAACGTAACTAAGACACCATATTTGATCTGGGCCAGTCTCATTCTCTGCCCGTTCCATTGTTCCTTCAGACACATTGGCCTCCTTTCTTTGGATATGCCAAGACTGAATCCATTCCGGAGGCTTCAGACCTTGTCTAAATCTTGTTCAAACACACTCTCTATAGATTTCTACCTGTAATATCTCTTTCATTCAGATGAAAATCTTTGCCCAAATACTATTCAGCACAGAACCTTTACTCACCATTCACATCTATGAAGACTCAGTTCCGTCATTCTCTGGAACATTGGTTATGTCAATAATAGCTGCCATTTATGTTGCCGGCACTCTGCTAAATGTATTGCCAATGCTATTTGATGATCTTCAAAATAATTCATCTTTTTATACTGAACTATGTGAAACTTAAATAACCGATTAAAATGTACATAGCCCACTAGAGTTGGCAAAAATTCACAATGCATCGCCACAGAATTTCAGCCCTTCTTCTCTGTCTGTCTGTCTGTCTGTCTGTCTGTCTGTCTCTCACCGTCTTTTGGTCTCTCTCTCTCTCTCTCTTTGTCTCTCTCTCTCATGTTAGAGATTGAACCCAGGGCCTTTACACTAAGCTATATACCCATACATTTTCTTTCTTTCTTTCTTTCTTTCTTTCTTTCTTTCTTTCTTTCTGTCTTTCTTTCTTTCTTTATTCCACCTTCATTTTACCTTTTGAGTCAGGGTCTTATTAAGTTAATAATGTCCAAACTGGGCTCGGAGAATAACCCTCCTTCCTCAGACTCTCCAAAATTCTAGGATTAGGGTTTGTAACTATGGACTCAGCTAGCACTTGTTTTTTTTTTTTTTTTTTTTTTTTTTTTTTTTTTTTTTTTTTTTTTTTTTTTTTTTTTTTTTTTTTTTTTTTTTTTTTTTTTTTTTTTTTTTTTTTTTTTTACCAGTTACTGAAGCCCGTTTATTCTTTAGCACCTAGTTAATTTCATCATCAGGAAATTTAAGTCGGAGGGTTTAAGACAATTACCCAAATCACTTAACCCTTCAGTAGTAGCAGTAGTAGGTGGCAGGTACCTCTGTCCCACACTGCCATCCAGAGCTGATGTCCTTGTGGTCAGGCATAAGCCAAAGAAACCTGTGCTCACCTTCTGTACAGTCTCATCTTTATTTCTGCTTACTCAACAGACTCTCAAATGACTTATGTCAAATTTAAGATGAGGCCGACATAGAAATAAAAGTATACTATGATGTAGAACATTACCAACATAGACTTAATCTCAAAAACTTGAGTTGAGACTTAATATGACTTCCGATAATTTTTCCTTCTTTTATTTGCTAGCATCTGTCCTCATAACAACATACTGCTAAACTTCCCTTGGTTCAATATCCATATTTGAACTTTAAATTTAAATTCCTTCAAAATAGTAACTAGGGCACATCTTGAAAATATTCCAGCCATAATATAATGCATAATATATTCATCTAGAATCTTTGCAATGTACTATTACACACAGGCTAAAATTCCTACTTATGTATGTATGTTTAGTTACATATTGAGGTCAGTCATATCATACATTTGCTTTATGTAAAAATGAGCTGGTACTCATTTATATATTTAACTGAACTTAGTAATTTTAATAGATGAAAACATGCCATTTGTATTCTTGAATCAATTATAATCCTGACCCAAAGTTCATACATTTAAAAGATTCATGAAGCTGCTACTGGTACATCTATATCAACACATAGAGCCAATTAACTACAAGTCATAATCCAATAGTCAGTATCAGATATAAAGCCACTGAAACAGAACTGGCTTCTGCTTTGAGAATAAGCACTTCAGTTTCATTCCAGCATTTATGTAACAGCAGGAGAGAGAAGCAAGTTATCTTGTGACAATATCCTGCAGTATGTCACTGATATTACCCAGCAATCAGATTCGTGTTAAAGATGATTAATGGTGTTTTTGGTGTCTAATCAATGTGATCTTGTACCAGTATGTACAAAAATGAATACACAGATCATTTCAACTCAGTAAAAAAAAAATTTGTTACATTCCCTTCAAAGCCTTTTCAAACCACATATATTGCTTCCAATATATTTGGAGATATTTTAAGAGGAAATACCTCAACTATGCTGAATATTCCCATTCAACTATTATCTAATTAGTTCCAGCTCTTGCACTTTTTACATTTTTAATCTAGATCTGAGCCACTCTTTTGACTTTTGCTTACAGTTATATAAACTGTAACATTGATTATTTCTTTTTAACAAGAACATACCTCAGGCATGTTGTTGCTTTTGTAGTTGATCTTAGTTTTTATAAAATATATGAACCAAAAAGCTTATAAACCCGAAAAAAGTTTGCTGTATTATTGGCGATACAAACTCACTGCAATGATAATTTGCTACTTGTTCATAAAGGATGGGATTAGATTTAGAAATCAGTAAACTACGCTTTGAGATTTAAAGCCATGCAATCTCCACCTGCTGTGGCTAGGATCTGGCGTGCCCCCCAGCCCCAAAAGTCTCATGTATTTTAATGTTATGGATTGTCTATGGAGCCATGTAATGTTGGTGGATTGGGGTCTGGCCTGGAGGGGTGGATTGCAGTTGTTGGGATTAGGGGCGTGTGAGTTAAGACTAAAGGCATGTGACTTAAGACTAAAGGCATATGAGTTAAGACTAACGGTGTGTAGTGGCCACACCTTCAATACCCGGATGCAGGAGAGACTAAGACTGGGACTTAGACTAGTCTCGATTAGTCTCACTTGCCTGCCTGTGTGTGATGTCCTGAGAAGCTGCCTCCACCTCTCTGCCTCTGCCATGTACTTGCTTTGCTGCCGGCCGCCCCTGAATGGACTGTGACCATCTGAAACTGTAAGCTAAAATAAACCTTTCCTTTCCTAAACTTGTGCGTGTCAGGTATTAAGTCACGGCAATGAAAAAATAACTGAGACACCACCTGAAACATAAGAACCCGAAACCTGGTACTTTATTGCATAGTCAACATTTGTGAGGAAGTGAGCATTCTTATGTACCTAGGAAATATTAAAAGATCCATAAATGTTCACTGAATGAAGACCTGGTAGACCAAATGTCTTCATCGCACAAGTATCATGCACCATAATAGTCAATGGATATAGCTGTGCAGCTGTAAATAACAAATCCTTGCAAGTGGGTAGCCTGGATAACATATTCTGAACATTACTCTCCTACCCCGCTTCGCTGTGATTTGTTGATAGTAAAATATGCAAGACAGGCCTAAAAACACAAGTACAGAAAGAAAATTAAATGGATTAACTAAGGACTGTCTAACACTGAACTCCGTTTTCATCACTGGTCTATTATACAACCAGTAAAAAATGTAACCTTTTAGAAAATGAGCTTAAGTCTATCTGCAGGGAAAAAGTATAGGTCAGTACCTATAATTTTCAAGAATTATACCTTTTTAGAATTAAATATTTCCTACATTACTGAAGTGCATAATTCAAGTCTCCCCAAATTATGTTTTCAAGTGATTTCTTTATTCTATTTAATGATATTTTAAAACTTTCAGCTGATTGTGGTTGTACATAGCTAAAATCCCAGCCCTTTGAGAGGCTGAGAAAGGTGAATTCCAAGTTTGAACTTAGCATGGGCCACTTGGACACTTAGTGAAATCCGGTCTCAAAATAAAAATAAAAGAATAAAAAAAAAATGCCAAGTAGTAGTTTAGTGCAAAGACTCTGTGTTCAACCTGCAGTACCACAATAAGTAACCAAGTAAATAAATAATCAAACACATAAATGTGTAAAGTTTAAATTAACTTCAGAGAGGAATTTTGGTTTAACGTGTCATTTCCCTGCTTCCTCGTGTTATCACTCACTTCTCATGACTTTTCTGGTGTGTGGTTACGTTTCTGGATCTCTGGCCATCCCACAACGTGGGTCTCCTTTTGTTCCTCTTTTGCCACCTGTTCCACATTTCTGCATGATCGACATTGACTGGCTGAGTATTTTCTCCTTTGGCTTCCGTCTGTTGTGGAATCTGAACTTGTCAGGGTCGCTTACCTAATCCCTGAGCCATCATCTTGTCGACATCTCAACTTTAACATTTTTAGAGCTTCTTGCACCTCACAATTTTACCCACCTCTAGTGTGATGTCATTTCAAATTTTGATATGATAGCCTATAATATAAAAGGTTTCTCTTTTTACAAGTGAAAAATTGATGAATATTAAAAATGTCATTGTGTCAACATGCTATTAAGTATAGGCAGAGATGGGGCCAGTGGAAGTGCTCAGAAATTCATAACTATCCTGTTTCTAAACTCTGATACCATTTCATGGACCAAAGGAACAAGATGGTAGCTCTCAACTTAGACTTAAGTTATTATCAAATCATATTGTTATTATTTGCTTGAAGGCAATGTTCTTTGTGTCCCAGTGGCTAACCTTCATCTGTAATTAATTCTTTTTACATGTAATTTTCTGATGGCAACACATTAAGTATTGCACAAAAATATTCTGACAATAATTTTTTAGATGGCTTTGCACTTAGTAGTCAAATTATATTTATATTACTACGGACCTGATAAATCCTTGAGAAATATGTTTGCACTGGTTTTTGTAAGATTTGTCATTACTTATAATAAAACAGAAGAAAGCCCAAACTTATGTACTAGTGGGCAAGCTATATGGTGTGGCTCAGGCACATATAAATCTCTTCCTTGTTATAACCTTCATATCCACATTTGCATGTGTTATTTGGAAATGTACATATTACAATGGCTTGATGTTTGTGGTTGTGAATGGTTAGACCTGATACGCTTCCACAGAAAATGGAAGTGCTTGCCCAGAAATATAAAAAACAATGATGTGTCTTCTCCTAACATTTACATATTTTTATTTCTGTTGATATAAACTGGACCTTAATGTAGTATCCTCTATTCAGGCAAGATACCAGAGTGACCAAATTTCTGACTAATATTTAATTATTTCTCACTGTAAGATATGGAAATTATTACTGTCAGTCAAAAATATATTTCTTTGTGGCTTTCTGTCGTCACTACCCTCCTGTCACCCACATGAGGGAGTGTCTTTGGCACACTGAGGATCCCACCCAACTTGCAGAGCAGGCAGGAGAGTGGAATAGACACGACCTTTCCCAAGGACCAAATACTCTAAATCCATCACCAGTCCCTCCCAGAAACATGGGTGGTGATTGAGGGGGTGGGCTATAAAAATGTAACTGCACCACAGTAGGTGATAGTCTTCCCACCAAAAGTGTTCAGTATTTTAGGAAATACTCCTAAGTGCTTCAGTTCCCAACTATTTCCAAGTGTTCTATGTTTCTTATTTGTTATCTAATTTTTACTTCTTACATGCTGTGTAACTCAGATCTCTCTGGAGTGGTTACTTCCAATTCATTTTACAACTTCTCACTTAAATTTTATCCAGTAGATTGCCTGGTTTGAAAATATATTTTTAAAATGTATAGACAGAACTTGATTCCTTAAAATCAACCCATTAATTGTGACCACAAGAAGAAGATATCTGAGGTGTCATTTTCATGGATGCCTCCCCCTTCTGCCTAAATTCTGATTTTCTTAGCTGAGTTTATTTCTTTCTCCATTTTTAACAGTTCTCTCTTTCTCTTCCTTATTTCCACAGTGCAATACAGTATTAAATAGAACATAAAAGTTAAACATGAATCGCCATTGCTCCTCTGACATAAAATATTTCATACAGAACTTCTTGTCTGATTTTTTCCCATTATATACATTGTCACATTATGTAAGAAGCCATGGCCATAAGCATAACTTCTCAATTATACAAGATGACTAAGTTTCAAATATAATATCGATCCTACAATAATTAATACTTTATGGTACACTTAATATTTTGTTGAAGGTAGACCTCATGTAAAATGTTCTTAGTACATTAAATTAATAAAATAGATGAAAAGGAACTGCAGAATCTTAAAAAGTACCTTCCAGTAACAATTATTGCTCACTTCTAAATTTGAATATTTCTGAATATTCAGCTCTTCAAATAGGAGAATTTATAAGGAAATATAACATAGGATTACATTCTAAAAATAAGATTTGTTACATGAATTGGATTCACTTACTAATACAATGGATATTGCTCCTCTTACAGGGCATGGCGGAGAACTCTGAATTCTGTCCCCAGTTTCCCAAGCATTTCTAATCTCCTGAGCATTCGTTTTGGTATATTCTAATATTGTAGACCAGCTGCTGTTGCCATGATGGTTCTCTGGCACTTTCCGAAGAAAGGCAGATAACCTCTCCATTAAAAAAAAAAAGTTTGTTTTTAAGCTAAATTTAATATTTAGATTTTTAAATGCTATTGGATATTTCTTTCATATTGCATTTTCCTCTCAGTGATTTTCAGTACTTTATTCACAAGATGTACATATATTTCTAATCACAAAATCTTAAAGATAATCTCGCCTTAGCACAAATTTCAAGATTCCAAAATTTGTTTAGTGAAATTTTAATACTTTATCATTAAAAGTACTGAGGTTCTCCAAAAAAATAAGCATTTTTACAAGTGCTTTTAATGAATTTCAGAGTGAAACTCCATAGGCAAACTATTAAAAACTATATCAATGTTAAAATGTTTCTATACTATTCATTAATTAACACAATTATTTTCCTCTTCCTTAATGAACTTAAATCATTGACATTTCTTTTTTTTTCTTTACGAGTTTCTTTCTGCTTATTTATGTGTTTTACTGGTAAAGAACTGCAACATCAGCAAACTATAAATTTTATTTTTGGTACACAAATGTATTTTTCTAGCAGCTGAGACTTAATGATTTATGATGATGCATTTCATTTTAAGTACATAAATAAGCTAGAATAACAACAATCACAGAAAAGACACAGAAAAATGGTTATAATTAAAAATTAAATTATACACACTAATTCAGTAATCAAATCCAGAGTAGAAATTTGACTTTTTGTCTATTCAGTAATGCATTTAAAAAGGTCTTTGATCATTTTAAAACTATGCATGCTTCCCAATTACTTTGAGTTTTCTATACACTATTTGGTAGTTCATTGGTATCTGGATCAGAAAAATAAAATTAAGCCCAAACTGAGGAGCAATATTGATTCAGCTGAGAAAGTATTCCACTCTTAAGAGTATGCTAAACATATTCTTTAAAGCTTCTCATTAGAAATTATTTACTTACCAGATGTGATTGCGAGTGCCAGCTTTATTTTACTGATTTATTAATTTGATTATATATCTCCTAAATATGTTTTCAACTAAGATAATTGTGATAATTTGCATCTTGAAAGACAATCTTTCAAGAATGAGAATTGTCTTCAAAGTAATTTCTGGTGAATCATAAAAAAATCAGTTATTTATCATGAGATTTTGTTAAAAGTTAATTCTCTACTTACTCTATAACCCCTAGGGTTCTCTCTTAAGCTTTCTTTAAGAAATCACTACAAGATTTTGCCTTAGAGAAGTCTAGGAACAATTTTTTAAAGGCAAAAATTATTGTTCTTTAACTAACTAAAAATACAGAAAAGAAATAGCATTTAAAGGCAAACATGTTGAGCATTTAAGATTTTTCCCTCAGCAAAGATCAGAAAGAAATATGATAGAAAGAAAAAGAGGGAGAGAGAGAAGAGAGAGAAGAAAGAAAGAGAGAGACATAGAGAGACAGAGAAAGAGAGAGAAAGGGAGAATATTTTCTACATGGTTACAGCGTGATGCAAACCATTATTATAGAAGACAAAGCCTTAGTAACAAAACCGCTGAAGTTTGGGAAGTTTTACATTTTCTAAGCAAGATGTTTTTCCTCGAAACCATCTACCCAAACTGCATAAGAACTCTAGGATACTGGGATAAGTTAATTCAGACTTGACAGCCTGATGATCCAAGTTGTCCGTATAACGCTATTTAGTGACATTCAGAAATGGAGCCC